>PVJI01011772.1:0-54652 GCA_004026765.1 Micronycteris hirsuta
CTTGACCTTATCTGAGAAGCACTTTATCTGCCCTTCCATTCTAAATGAAAGTTTTGCTGGATAGATTATTCTTGGTTGTAGTCCCTTGCTCTTCATGATTTGAAATATCTCTCTCCAGCCCCTTCTTGCTTGGAAGGTCTCCTTTGAGAAATCCGCTGACAGTCTTATGGGGATTCCTTTGTAGGTAACTGTCTCTTTTCTCTTGCTGCTTGTAAGATTCTTTCCTTATTCTTGACCTTGGGTAATGTAATTATGATGTGCCTTGGTGTGTTCCTCTTTGGATCCCGCTTCTTTGGGGTTCTCTGAGCTTCTTGGATTTCCGGGAAGCCTATTTCCTTTGCCAGCTCTGGGAAGTTTTCCTTCATTATCTGTTCAAAAATATGTTCAATTTCTTGGTGTTCCTCTTGTCCTTCTGGCAGCCCTATGATCCGGATATTGGGTCATTTACAAATGTCTCTGAGGTTCCTGAGACCCTCCTCATTTTTTTGAATTCTTGTTTCTTCTTTCTGGTCCACCCCATTGGTTTGAGATCCAACTTCCTTTTTTTTCCTGTTGGTTCCCTGTAAATCTTCCTCCATTATCCTTACTGTATTCTTCATCTGTTCAATTATTTGCGTCCACCTATCTTCCAGTTTTGTTAGCATTTTGATTACAAGCATTTTAAACTGCGCATCTGATAGGTTGACTATGTCGTCATCCGTTAGTTGTAATTTGTTCTGATCTTTCATTTTGGCCATTTTCATTCTTTTTATCTTGGTGCACTTGTCGGCTCGCAGGTGCCAGCAACCTGGCTTTTTGGGTGATGTTGCCTCTGGGGGCTGGGTCTGGGAGGAAGCAACGGCGACCTCTGATCACTCCCGTCACTCCTCCTCTCCCCAGTTCCCCACCACCTTTTCTGCCAGACTCGGTTCTGCTGGCTCAGCCCTGGCCTCTCTCCGGCAGCGTCGCTGGCTTGCGGGATTCACCCGTTGTTCGGGGCCACGCCCTGTTCAGGCACTGGCAGCGTGAGTCCCTCCGTGAGAGCTGCCTCTCATTCCGCTCCTGCACTTGGTTCTGCCCCGCTTACCAGCCTGGATGTTCGTCTTCTCCTACCTCCTGGGTGTCGGACTTCCCTTCAGTTCGATTCTGTCCATTCTGGTTGTTTAATTTTTTGCTACTGCGTTCGTTGTTTAGACACTCTGGATGTGCGGGCAGCGAGTACATCCACCTACGCCACCATTTAGAATGAGAGTTTCTTAGAATCGTTTGGTAATGGCTACTTTTAGAGGCAATCCATATTTAAAGGGTAGCTTAATCAGTTGTCTTCAATCTGGAAAGGGTCTCCCTCACCTCCTCTTTATTTAACGGACTGTGTGTCTTTTCTACTCCCACTCTCTCTGTGATCTCTCTCTTTGTAAAGGCAGGGTTTTGTCTCCCTTTTTCCTCTTTAGCAAGTGGCTGTTAAAAAGACAGATTCTGCTGAGTAGCCCAGAGGGTCATAGAGTTGAGGTAGGCTCTATCAAGAGCAGCAAGTTTCATTTGATGCAGACAATTTCCAAGGTCTGTTTTTAAAATTCTATTTGCTTTTCAGTAATATAGGCCTTTCCAGCTTTGGGCAATGTGTGGCCACAACATTAAATCCAATTCCCTCTTGGTTACTCAGAAATCCATTTTTGTTTTGTTTTCTTCAGTGTTCATGCTTTATATTAGCATGAGGATTTGCTTGGTTTAAGTCTCCTGAAGAGTATCTTAATCTATGGTTTTCCTCAAACCTCTAGGTGGCTTGCCTATTCCTTAGGAATTCCCATCGGAGACAGCTCAGCTGAGACACATGTCACACACGATATCATCTCACTATTATCCCTCCAGCTCATCAAATCCTAAATTAATTGTTGAATGATGGCATTTCTATGATTTCAATGAACTTGTTTCATTTTACTCATGGTTTACAGATTTCTGATACAATGCTTGTTGTCGTCTTGAGTGTAATTCTCAAACCGGGCCTGGAGCTGTAGCCGCCAATTGGGAAGTAAGGGTTCTATTCCAGGTTCTGCCTCTGACCTTGGTCTCCATTTGACCTTGGGTAAATTCAGATCTCCTGGAGGGCAAGCCATCTAGACAGAGAACATTTAGCCATGGTTTACCTTGGATTTGAAATGTTTCCCCCACTGATTTATGTCTCTAACGTGGTCTCATTTTATATAACCCAAATAAAGCCTCATTTGTTTCCCTTGGCCTCTTCAAAATCACCAGAGCTGCTTATTCCATATATTTAAGTTTTGCAAAATTCCCCAGGATGTATCCCCTTGTATATACCAAAGCCAGCTCTGATTTGTCGATTAGTTTACTGATCTTCTGGGCTTCTTTTGGGATTTCAGAACTTGCATTCTCATAATAAAATGTGCCCAAACTGACAGATTGAAAATATATATCTTCTCTTTAGACCAGAAAGGGCCCCTGTACTTACTTGTTTTAAGTTGAGCTCTGAGTTCCAGGTATTTGTGTAATGATCTAGGAGTATGGCGTGAACTACATTGGGGCTTGGACCTACAGTGATCCCAGCCAAGTTTCTTTTTCACTGGGGTTATATTAACACCTACAGAATGCCAAATCCTTAGTTACAAAAGCCATTGTTAAATTCTTTGTCTTTTTTAATTAATTTGTCTGCCCAGGCCATATCATAAACATACTGGTTTGTGTCATTAAAAAAAAAAAAACAATCCACCATGTTTTCATGTGTACCAATCAACTCACATAAAATTTTCATCAAGCCCATTCCATAACAACTAATTTGCAATAGAGGAGACAAATAAATAATAAAACCCCAGTCTCTGCCTTCTAGGACCTTCCAGTATGGTTGGAGAAACTTAACTATGAGAGACATTTAGAATATCACTTATTATTTAGTATTGAGATTTGGTGTGAAGAAAACTGTGGAGCTGCTAGACATCTGAAGGCCCAATCCGACTGCTCCTACAGATTGTGGATAACAAAAAATATGTAGTCATGCTATGCTATAATCCATTAACAAGCTTTAAAGAGCATTATCTGGCACATATGTCTATGTATTTCTTTTCTTCTGATTTCCTTCATTTAAAAAAATATTTCTAACCTTAATGACCTACACTTAAATGAGTTACCAAATTTTTACTTGTGAGTGAGATTTTTAAAAATTTATTGAATTTATTGGGGTGCCTCTGGCTAGTAAAATTATATAGGTTTCAGGTGTACAATTCTCTAATATATTGTATGTGTATTCTATTGTGTGTTCACCCAAGTCAAGTCTTCCATCACCATTTATTCCCTATGTACCCTCTTCTACCTCACCACCCCCATTTTCCTCTGGTTTGTATATTTCTCAGTGAGTATTTTGGACCATCATGGTACCTGGACAACTTTCTATAGGTGGTATATGTTCGTGATGCCTTGAAATTTTCCTAAATGTTAGATGAATGACCCAAGATATTGAGAAGGAGGAAAGAATGGCTAACATCCTGGCTTTTATCCTTGTAGTCTTTGACCTGATGTCACTCAGTTGGATAATCTGTTCTCTGAAAATTCAAATATATTTGTGCCTTGGCTCTTCTGAAGAAATGCTTCTGAGATTCTTAACCTACTGTGAGGGGCTCCATCATGGACACCTTCAAAGACTCCATCCTTGTTCAATTTTGGATGACTTTCTTACTCTAGACCCAAGTGACCAAATTCATTATTGATGTCCTGGAAGGCACATTGCTCACATTATTCCAGATTAAATAGGACTTAAATGTGATCATTCAGGTTTTGAATTTGCTTTGAATTGGAGGGAGCATGTTTCTACTTCATGGAGATGGGAGGATCGGTACATACTCAAGAATAACAGTAAAATTAAGAGCATTGTATATCATTCTTTCCTTTCTTGTTGGTTTTCTTGAAGACATTTTAAAAGAAATCTTGGACTGTGTCGAGGAGGTCTATCCTGTACCTCAAATGTCAAGGTTTTTACTTAAAAGGGGTATTTCTTGGATAAATGTAATTCAGAATTATGTATATGTAGTCCAGAGATGTGGATAATTTCAGATAATGCAAATAGTAAATGATGTTTCCCCTCAATCATCCAAATATTTTTAAAGTGAATGTATTAAAATTTTTTGGCTGAGATGTAGACCAAGAACTCACTTCTCCATCTTACTTTGTATAAATATGGGGTGTGTAAAACTTTGTCAAAGGTTATTAACCATAAAAAAATCCAGCATTGGAGTTTTAATTCATTGTTATCCCAGTTTCCTGTAGAAAGAATTTAGCGAAGCATTTTGTGTCCCTTCTTTACCTCATTATAGTCTCAGAAGCAGCTGCTGTTGCCTTGGCCACAGTACAGCATTTATTTGCTGACTTTGGGACATTTATGTCCAAAGTTGGCTGAGCTGTGGAGATACTGAATTTCTTGGAATATAAAGCTGTGAGCCATGGGTCATGGGCCTGTGAAGCACCTGTGAACATAACAACCTTGCTAGTCTTAAGCACAGATCCTGGCTTTCCAGCGACCATGGCCTAAAACCCAGGGAGGTTCTGGTGGTCTTAAGTGCAATTCAGATGGGTAGACTAAGGCCTGGCCTTCACTCACAGCTTCCATGAAGCAAAGAGTCTCTTCTGGATTCTTCCAAAGATCTAGACACTCACAATCTACACATGTTTATTTGTCTGACTAGCTTTGGGGCTTAACTAGGGAAAGAAGGAGTCGTCCAGGTTAGAAGAGCATTTCTGGAAGCCTCCATTCTTAAGAGTATTAACCCAAACCCAATCCATTCCCAAGGACATACTACTAACACTCGTCAGTTCAAGGGAACATGTTTTTCTATGCCCCTTGCCTTGAGAAAATTGCCGTGGTTCCACCTTATCCTGTCCTGAGAACTCTGCTAAAGGAGAGAACTCTGACAATGATGCAGTGGGAGCCATGACGTTAAGTTTCAAGTATATTTGCTTTCAAGCCTTCAGTGGCTCGTGATCTGAAATTTCCTCCATCATCTAGTGCCTGCCTACCACTCCTAGCTTATCTCTTACCACTCCTTGCCTTGTACTTTATATTACAGAAATTCTAAACCATCTGAAGTCTCCATTCTCTTCAAAACCCATGCTCTTTCTTGTATCTCTGTTTTTGTTTGTGTTCTTTCTACCTGAAATGCCTTCTTCCCAATAACTGCCCATCACCTTTTCCCTTTGGTTCACTGTCTTCTTGTCGAGACCCAACAGAGGTGTTGATTCCAAAGAAAGACCTCTTTGAGCCTGGTCGGTCCAGCCTTGTTCCTATCAGTAGGCATGCACGTAACACATTGTTTCATACTGTCTCCCACATTAGACCATGAACTCATCTAGAGCAGATACCAAGTCTCTTTCATCTTGAGTTTTCAGATGTCTGATTCAGAAATGGGAGCACAGTAGGCACTCAGAATAAATAAGGGTTCCTGGGTGAACTGGGGATGACACTTTTTGTTCAAGAGTTTTATTCAGTGGTGGGCAGAGAATAAATGACATCACAATGATAATAATACTTATGAAATATTATTTCAGAAGTATTTAAATATGTGTAACCTTTACAAAAATACCATGAGGTAGATACTATGATTGTATCTATTAAAAGGTAAGGGGATGGTTATGATAATTATAATGATAATAGTAATAAGAATTTAAAATTGAAAAAAAAATAAGAGAACCTCACAAGAGAGAAGTTAAGTGACTTTCTTAAGGCCACACATAGTTACAAAAAGTAGAGCCTGGGATTGCTATGCAATGCCAATCATAATACAATGAATTATTGACATCTTATTATTTGGATGACCATGTTGGAGACCAGTTGAAATTCCCCCAAATGCAATTACATTTTAAATTACTCTACTGGGAAAACTCTAAACACAGTAGAATCAAGAAATACTTCATTTGGTCTGGGGCTGGCAGTCTGTGTACACATGGACTCCAAAGTCAGAAACAGCTTGTTCATCTGGTCTTTAACTACCAGAAACTTCTATTAACAATGACTGCTGGGAGGAGTCATTGATGCATAATGATGGCTCCAGAGTATTGCTTGGTCATGAAGTGCCTTCTCGATCATCAAAGACATTTGTAATTATGTTTAGCCTAAGTTTGGTATTAAGTCTGTTTTAATGTCTTTGAAGTCTTTGGCTGTTAGTGATCTCTGAATAACATAGGTACATTAAACTATCTTAAATATTTTAATAACCAGAAAATCACCATAAAGAGATCATTTATCATTTAAAATATGGTCACTTTTAAAAAGATATGTAGGCACTAATCTAATTTCTAAAATGCGAATACATGAGAAAATAGCAATTCACAGTAGTTTTTGGTTACTATATACTTTTAATAGATATCATTTGTTCATTTATGTTTACCAAGCACCTACCATGTAGACAGGCACTGTGTTTGGTACTGGAATTATAGGTGTGGTTAAAACAGTTATAGTCCCTGCCTTCTAAAATGAGGAAATCCATGAAAATTTTTGATGTTAAAGAAAGGAATTCTGGTTCTCAAAGATGGATGCTATCATGGATATGGCTGAGACTCCAAGGTTGAATTAAATAAATGGTACAACTGAACTAAAAGCCAGCTGCTAAGAACAGAAAAGGAGGAGTGATTTATCTTGGAGACCAAGACAAGAAAGTGTGGTGATTTCTTGGGAATAAACAGGGAGGCGAGAAGGGTGTGATCCTGTATGGGAAACATGCTTTGGTCAGATTGTTGGGGCTTAAGACATTTGCACATTACCCTGTAGAATGAATGATAAATAGACTTCTGTCTGTGTTCCAATACATTGGTAGTGTCTGCTTGGAGCACCATTTGGGGAGCTTTATAAAGCCCCTTCTGCATTTCAGAGAAAGTATTGTGAATGGTTTTTAATGTCCACTGATGGTGTTGGAGGAGAAACGACAATTCCAGTGCAGTGAATGTATTTGCTACCCCATCAATGAAATATGGAAAACCATCGGTAAGTCAATCATTCAATAAGTATTTATTTATTGTCTCCTATCACTTGGATAAAGTACTACCCATAACTCAGCTTGGTACTATGGGAAACTAAAGAGGTCTAAATGTCTAATGTCTACATGTCTATTATAGTTGACATTATCCTTACATATAGCTGTAAAGAAGTATGTCCATGGCATAGTCAGTTTGTATTACAGGCTAAAGAAGAGATGAAATTCTAACTTTTCTCTATGCATTGAGCTTTCCTTCAGGACCGTTCAAAGGTAATGCTGGAGAGTGAGAGACAGCTCTTGCATCGTCTTTTAAATGTCTGGTGACAAGACACAATCACAACATTGGGGAGGTCAGTCAATAGACTGAAACTAGCATCCCAGCAGGCCATCACTACAGTGCTGGTCAAGCAAAGTGCACATGAAGAGGTGTGGGCTATGGATTAAAATTTTAGGTCTCTAATTCCCTTCTCACTAAGAACCGTCGAGTCAAGGATCCAAAGCTTGAATTAGCTCTGGCTGTGGATTGGCAGTTCACTTAGACCACTTGAGAGCTGAGATTTATTTGCTTTAAAGTTTCCTCCAAGACATATTTAATAGGCAGATGTAAACCTATATGTTCTCATTCCAACAACTCTTGGATTCTTGTGTTCCTTGATGTTTGCACTGCTTTCCCAGGGTGTCTTTAGCAACATAATCTTTACTTTGCTGAGGGAGAAGGGCCTTTGGCTTGTACGTTTTCCCACCACCCTGTCAGTTATTATGTCTGTTTTCTTGAAATGACTTGTTCCAGCTTGTTTATTTATGATGGGCCTTGTGGTCAGCTGTGAGCTTAGTTTGCAGTTTTTTGGTAACATTTATTGTTTTCATCTGATTAAAGAAAAATGCATGCCAATGGTTGAAAAACTGAAAAATACAGGGAGGTATAAAAATGAAAATTCAAATCACTCATAATTCCATCACCCCAGAGTTAATTACTGTTGACATTTTGGAGTATTTTCTTTCAGGCTCTTTTTGTATGCATATATATGGCAAGCATGTCTCCATGTCTTTCTAAACAAAATTTTAATAGCTATATAATTTTGGTTGATTCCAATTTTTTTTTACCATTGTAACTAACATAGACACCTAAGCCTTTGTCCATATTTTTCATTATTCCTCTAGGAATCAATTCCCATAAAAGAAATTAGAGACTCCATTGTATAAATATTTGTAATGACTCGATACAAATATACCAATTTACATTTCCACAAGCATGCTAATGCTAGTGTTATTTTACTATACTCTTGCTACTATTGTATATTATTAATTTTGATTTAATAATATGGTAGAGCAAAAATGGTATATTCTGATTTTAAATCTCATTTCTTAAATTACTAGTGAGTTTCATAACCTTTTGGTGGGGAAGTGATTCCAAAAGTCCTTATCCTTATTTTTTCTGCATTTATTTATGTTCCACTGATGTTACATTTCTGTCTTCCCCAAGTAGGGCCTCTGCACTTTTTTTTTAATCCATAAGGCATGTTAACTGTCTGCACTGAATGTTTTCCCTTCACTCAATAATGATGGGGTCATAAAATATTTATTGAGTATCTACCATGTTTCAGGCTTCTGAATCTAGAGATAGATGAAAATTGAAGGTCCCTGACATCTAGAATCTCAAAGTCTGTAAACACACATAATGTGAGAAATAAAATAGTGTTTTGACGCTAGGCAGTCAATATTTATTGATTACCATCTCCAGGGTGAGGCAAAAGTAGGTTTACAGTTGTGAGTATGTGAAACACAGAGTCTATTCATGTATCATTATTTATTAATTATATTATTTTTCATATGAACAACGGCAAACCCAATTTTGCCCCACCCTGTGTACGTCATGGAATAGGTTACACACTGGGGATACCAAAAATGAGCAAGATAGACATAGTTCTTTCCTTTACAAAGCTTAGACTTTTGTTAGCTGTACTGAACAGTAAAAATGTTACTGTAATGTAGTGGAGTAAGTTGGTAGCAGCTTAAAGTAGTGGTTAAGGACATGGCTCTGAAGCCAGACTGTCTGGGTCAAACACTGGCTCAACCACTAATTGACTGTACTTTGTGATTATTGTCAGGTAAATGAGCCATTCTGTTCTTCAGTTTCCTCATTGGAAAAATAAGGGCAATAACAGCATTGCTTCATAGATTCTTGCAAAACATTTAGAACAAGGCCTAGTACATAGTGAGTACTCAATACATACTTTATTTTATTTTAAAAGCTATAATACGTAAAACACAGTTTGTTATTGGAACATGTAGGAGGGGCTCGTGATCTACACTCATGGAGCACAAGAGAGGCAAGGAAACTCCTTTTAGAGGAAGACATAGTTAACCTGGAAGACGAGTGGGTAATATGGTGTATTTGGGAGAGAGCAATGGAGTCCATACATGTGTGAGGGCATAGTTTTCATGAAGAGGGAATAACATGTGAAAAGTTCCAAATGACAGAGAGTAAACGACTTTCATAGAACTAAAGTTCATAGAAGTAAAGTTCAGTATGACCTGAGTATAGAGTTTGAGGGTCTTTCCATTATCCATTGCTGTGTAACAAACCACCGCAAAATTTTGATGCTTCAAAATATAAAAGTTAGGAGAACAAAAATTTAAATAACTCTGACGTTTTCATGAGAAACCACAGATATTAGAGAAGAGTGAACGACATCTACAAAGTGCTGAAAGAAAAGAAATATCAACTCAGAATTAGATATCCAGCAAAAATATCCTTCAGGAATGAAAACATAAATAAAAGCTTTTTCAGATGAGGAAAAACTGAGAGAACTAGTCACCAGAAGACCTACTCTAAAATAAATGCTAAAATAAGTTTTTCAGAAAGGAAAATTATACCAGAAACTTGAAACTTCAGGAATGAAGAAAGAGCAACAGAAATGGCTAATAGCTGGGAAAAAATAACACACATTTTTTTCTCATCTTCAAATTCTTTACAAGGCGGTATGAATGTTGAAAGGAAAATTTATGACACTGTCTGATGGAATTTTCAATACATTTAGTTGTAATCCATGTGAAAACTACACATGAAAGGGGAGACTAAAGAGGTGTATTTGGTTGTAAGACTTACATGTTTTTCTTGAAATTGTAAAATATTAACTCTCAGCTTACTGTGAAAGATTGTGCATGAATATTATAACCTATAGAATAACCAGTAAAAAATAACACAAAGAGACCTACTTAGGAAGCCAATACAGAAGTTGAGATGAAATAATAAAAACTATTCAAATAGAAACAGCAGGAAAAAGGAAACAGATAAACAAAAACAACACCAGAACTGGAGGAGGCTATCAGGAAACAATAAACCAAAGACCTAAATCCAACCAAATCAATAATCATATTAAATCTAAAACTATAGCTGGTTAGAGCTGAATTTAATAAAAAGACATAACTATGTGCTACCCACAAGAAATTCACTTTAAATATAATAGCATAGATAGGTTAAAAGTAAAAGGATAGAAAATATATACTATGCAAACACCAATAAAAAAGAGAGCTGGAATGACTATGTTAATATCAGACAAAGTACCCTTAACACAAGGAAAACAACTAGGGATAAAGAGGGACATTCCATAATGAAAAAAGGGTCAATTTGCCAAAAAGACATAATAATCCTAAATATGCATATACCGAATAACAGAGTTTTAAAATACATAAAGCAAAACCAGATGGGATTAAAAAGAAAGGTAGAAACAGCATCTCTAAGGTTGACTATTGAATGCCTACTTGTGCCTTGCACTAGATACTTGGGATACATTATTAAATGAAAATACACCTCTTCCATGGGGAACTCATATTCTTCTAGCTGTGGGGTGGTGGGAAGGTAGGAGACAGACATTAAAACTCAAGTAAAAACAAGTAGTGTAACATGACAGAAAGTGAGAAGTATTTTGCATTAAAAACTGTGGAACAGGATAAGGGGACATCAGCAGTAATTGTGAGGCACCATTTTTGAGTGAAGTATGGCGGTTACAGAAGGACTCATATAAGAAGTCATGTTCGAGCAAAGCCTTGGGGAGATGGGAAAGCTACCGGCAGTGACTTCTTTCCTGTCATTAAGATCTAATATGTCCTCTCCCCTAGTATACTGGTCCTGACTCCATCTTGGTCATTATACAGTATTTCAAAATAGATTTGTTTCCTCACTTTCCCAGTTTTTCCTGACTGACTTGGGGAAGCAGGCTTAGGTGCACTTTCCATGTTTCTGCAGTATTTGAACTCCCCTCAACTGCAGAGCGTGCCTCAGGGGATGCAACTGCCTCTTTGCCTTGGATGTGTTCCAACTGGACTGAACTCCTCAAAGATTTTTAACTGCCCCATTTAATTTTCTATTTCCAGTACCTGCAGCATGCCTGGCTATAATATAGATAGGTGATATATATATATATGACAAAAAGGTATGTATGTAATAAATATGCCTTTAACGAACTGATGAATCTAATATTCTAATGAATTTCTCATTGATAAGGAACAGTGAGATTTGAAATTAGCTCTAATCATGGGATTTGATGGGAGGTGAGGTTTGTCTGATGTCGTTATCACCTTTTTGTCTTCTTCATATGTTTTTGCCACTTCTGTGAGAGCAGCTTGGAAAGTGCAGATAAGAAATAGCTTGCAAGTCTAGGCTTACATGCAAAAAGCCCATCGTTGTGTATGGATATGGCCAAACTGGGAGTAGATACACCATTTCTTTGGCAAGAAAGAGAATGAATGTAATAGTTTTGTCTGAGTGCCTGGCCACGGAAGTCTTAGGCACCTCATAAATAGTTAGATAAGAGGTGGGCTAGACCAGCCAAAGTTATAAACATTTTAAAACTGAAGTAGGCAATGTTTTGTTTGTTTGTTTGTTTGTTTGGTGTACTTTTTTGGTGGCGGGGTTTCAAAATGGACTCTTGGGGAATTATTGAGCTACTCGGGTCACATAGACTCATCTTTTTTTTTGACCTTCAGTGATGGGTATTTAACAGTGCTATCAAATGACAGTTAAGACATTCACACATGCACACATGCAACATGCACACACACTACTGAGGACCGGGGAAGAAAGTATGAAAACAGCATAGCTTGAGTGATGGCTACACAAATCAGTATACTGAGCAGAGCAACTGGCTGATGACTGATCTGGTATCTGTTATCAGAGTATTTTATAGCTCTTGAGAACTATCTCTGAGGATTTCAGGAGAGGCCAAAAAACACATTTCGCATGGAGGAGGAGATTTGTACGCCCTGAGCATCCTTAGTCTAGTCAGAGTCCCAAAGGTATGAAAAAGTATGGATGAATGAAAGATCTTGGAGTTCCACATAAAATGATTCTTCTGAACGATGGCCCAAGGAATTAGTTCCAAGAAGAATATTGGAATACTGGTTCTTGTGACCTTAATGGAGTTGCCTCATCAGCACTGTGTCAGCAATAAAAATATCCATTCATTCAATCAAGAAATTCATACCGGCTGCTCTGTGTTACCAGGCACAAGGGACTGGGAAACATGGTGATGAAGAAAACATACCCATGTCTTCTTGGAACTTATCTAAACTGATGACTTATAATATAAGTTATCAGTAGAAAGTGCTAGCAGTATGAACATAGTGCTTTGGGAACACCATAAGTGGTAACCACCTTTGCATCAGGGAGCCAGGGAAAACTTAAGAGAGAAGGCAACCCACAAGCTGTGTCTTGAAGAATGAGCGTGGTTGGCCAAGTGAAAAAAAGTAGCAAGAGTGTTGGGAATGGCATTCTAGACTGAAGCTGCCTGCCCAAGGGCACAAAACGGTGAAAAGTCCGATCCTGATCAAAGAGTGGTATGATATTAATAATGTCTTAAGACAAATGTGTGGGGCAAGAAAAGAAGGATGGGAAAGAACAATGGAATTTGAAGTCCAAGGGGGTGGAAGTTCTGATTGAGGAAGTTTTATTTTAACAACGAAGGAGTTGGAGTTGTAAATGCTTTTGAGGCATTCCCATGACAATGACCAGTTATTGAGCACTATCTTTCTAAGCTGGGGCAGAGTTAGATATGTAGGTGGAAGAGTGGAACAGACATAGGGAAAGGAGGGGAGTGTGTGGGTCAACAAGTACAGCAAGAGGGACAGTAAGGGACATTATGGGGCAACTGTAAAGAATGAGCCCGGCGTTCTACTGTAAAACTTTAATGTAACCCTTTAATCTGCCAGAGGAGCAAGTTCCATTTCCTTTTAAAAGGAACTTGCATCGGATACGTGACAATGATCAGAAATCCTTAACTCTGTTGGGGGTGGGGAGTGGTGAGGTAAGAAAACGATAAACAATAAGTGCTCTGACCCTCTCATTAGCGTATTGTACTCTCTGGTGTGGATCTCAAGCCTGATGCATCCTAATGGTGACAAAAGCCAGTCTTGTGTGTCCATATCCACCCCCCTCCCATTCTGCCAGAGGGAAGGTAGGAGGACAGAAATCACTGAGGACGGTGCTTCTTCAACTGTGGTCAGAGGGATGCTGGGAATCCTTGGGTTACAAGAGAATTTTTGTTTCTTTCATTCAAAGATAACCTTGGAAAAAAAACTATTTTACCTGTTGTAAAGACAAATATCGTTTTTTAATTGACAAATTAAGTTTGCTAATTGAATAAGAGTTTTCGCAAGTCAGAATTTAAAAAACTCAAACCCATAGATTCCGAGGGTCCTAAAACAAATTAGTGGCAATCAGAGAGAATTTTTTCCCCTAAAAGAGAAGTCAGCAAACTATGGCCCTTAGATTACATCCACTCTCCACCTACTTTTATAAATTCAGTTGTATTGGAGCTCAACCACACCCATTTGTGCATGCGTTGTCTGTGATTACTAGCTGGCTATAAAGACAGGGAATGTGTAGCTTACGACACTTAACATCTTTACTATTTGTCCCTTTACAGAAAAATAAACCAATCCCTGCTTTCAAAGGAGCTTTACATCCCTCAGGTTTCAGCAACACTAATCCAGGCATCAGATGCTTATTAACTAATTAGGTTAGAGTTATGTAGTCCTCTAGGGGAGATCTGGCATTCAGTGCAGGCTTTGGGACCTCCAGATATTGTCACATCAGGTTCTGCCATGTATTAGGCACCTCACCTGTGTTTTCTCACCTATAAAGTAGAGGCAATAAAGTATCTACTTCATGGTAAAAGCCCATGATTATTCATCACTTACATTTGGATATTTGAGGATTGATTCTTGGACACAGGAGTTACAAGGCGCCAGGGCTCTTTCAGACTTTAAACCAAAGCAATCCAGGATTGTACAAATTTATTAGACCCCACCTAAAGCACAACAGCAAGATTTAACTGTTTTTAATATGTCTGGCACAGAAAAAGAACTCAAACATCATAAATCACAGTTTCATCTATTACTATTATTATCTCTAAGATCTGCTTCTCCTGGTATAAGCATCTCTTACTACATAAACTCTCATTACTCAAATAATTATTTTTAAAAATCCCACCAGCATCAGCTTATTACATATGCCAGAAAATTTTCTGAAGTCACATGATTATAGGTTAGAGAGCATGCAGAAGGTTTTGTGGTTGTATCTCAGCTGTTCTAACATAATTGCACCTCATTATTTCAACATGTAATGCACTGTTACTATCATCTTTACCTCATTAAGTGATGTGTCTCCTAAAACAAGGAAAATGCCTGCAAAGAAAGTTGGTGGCCCTGAGATACTCTGGAAAGTCCATTCATTGGAAGAAAGATAAGAAGGTATAAAATATATTCAGAGAGGTTACTGCATTAAAAATGTATGTTTATCATAATTTTTTTCTCATCTACTATGCATACATTTTATTTTCTATGCACAAGAAAAGACAAAATTTATTAAAGTACTGGTGGCTTATTTATGCAGAAATTCTTAGTAGACTGCAATATAGCTGCTTAGTGACATTTCAGGGTATTGTTTGGGTTTTAAAGAATGATACAAATGTATTATTTTTATCATTATTTTCTTTTAATAGAAGAGGACTATAGGCTTCCACTACCTTAACATTTGTTATCCAACAGGTTTTTAGGAAAGGGTTAAATTTAGGTGAAGAAGTGGGCTTATACTCTCCTCTGGGGGATTAAATTCCTATCTTGTTCTTGACAGTTAGCCTCCCTCTTGCTCCCCTATCCACCCTTCAGGCTTGCATTATTTGCCAATCGCCTCCCAAGAACTGGAATCATTGTCTCTGGTGGGTGGCCTCTGCTCTCCGGGTGCCAGCTGCCTCTGCCTGTCTGCCTGGGTTTCCTAGCATAGCTCACTCTTGTATTCTGCTAATTCTTCTTTCCTGTTCTAAATGTGTCTCCTTTGAAGCTGTGCATGCCTAGGCAGAAGTCTCATCTTTTAGTTAAGCAAGTTCAAGCTTTCATTGTTCCCAACATCCCCTTTCAATATGTTCCTTGCATGGGTTAGCTCATGTTGTGCCTTGCTTGGAGCTCTCTGATGCCCTTTGCTTTATTGACCCACCACCTATTGTCTGTTGCCATTCTTTCAAAGTGCTGTTCTGCACATGGAAGTCCCTCACGGCTCCTACACCTGCACCTGTTCTCCTACATTCACCCCTCTCAGTTGATGATTCTGATTCTAGATCCTTGCTTTATGACTATCTGTATCACCAGCTTCAATGAGCAGAGCAATACCTAACCATGTTCAGACACAGACCAGGCTACCCTCTTGGCACTTGTTTGCTTCTGTTGCCCTGTGTTGGTTCATTATAAACTGATTTGTCATATATAAACTGTTGGATAGAGAAACATAGGTAACATGACGTGATGTGACTCCAGCCTGCATTTCTGTAATAATAAGCCATATGCAATGAACTCCAGCAAAACTCAGCCCAGTTGTGGAGCTCAATCACACAAAGAGTTTGTGACATGAGAAAGTTGGAGAGTCCTAGCTTTTCCTTTCTACTCACTGGATGTGTGACCCCTCTGAACCTCAGTTTCCTCTTGCGTAAAGGGAGATAATACCTTAGAAAGTTGTTATGAAAATATAAAATCCCAACATATGGTCTTACCTCAGTGATTACACAAGACCAAGTAACTGTGTCTATGCCTTCCACTGACCCCAGAAATGTTTTTGTAGTCCTTACTTTCTACAGCTACAGTGGGGCTCAGATTTGTAGAGGTGCCCTGCTATTCTACCTTGGAGTTCCAGAAGTGAGACATTGGAGCACAGTGATGTCTCTGAACTAAAGCTTATTCAGATGCAGGGGAAGACCAGTCCTACACCCCTTACCCAGGTTCCTTCCCCTAAGAAGAACCTTTCCTTCTTATCTATTCTCCCCACTCGTCTCTTCCTTTTCCCAGTGGTGAGTAGGCACATGGTTTGAAACAAACACGTTATTCCAGGCCTAGCTATTCCCTGCATGGCCATCTTACCTTTCCAAAAAGAAACAGTTTTTTGTTGTCATGATTTTTATTGCCTTTTCACATAGGCAAGAACCATGAACCTAAAGGAAACAATCAGAATTAAAGTCATGAAATCTAATTTTTCCAGGATCTACTCCTTTACTAATCATATCATTCTTGAAAGTAATTTCACTTCTCAGTATGTCATTTTCTACAACTCCCAGATTTTGAAAGTTGAAAAACTCTATACAACTCCTAATTAATAAGTTTTTTCTCTTCATTGGCTTCAGAGCCTGGCACAATCCTTAAAAAAAAAGGTAGAAACTCAGTATTATTCTTGGTAGATGAATTGAAGAAAACATGCTCTAATCCTCTTCATTGAATTCATCGTGAATTTCCAAGATTAATAGGTTACCTGCAGATGGAGACTAATGTGTGAAAAACATGCCAGATTGAAGGAGCCCTCTCTGTTCATCTGAAAGATTGCTCTGGCTCTTTTCTTCCCTGTCCACACACACCTTCCTAAAAGCGAGTGAGGCCTTTAGCTTAATTCTTTCCTTCTCATAGTAGCTGTTCACCTCTTGATGTTTTAGCATGCTGAAGACTTGAAGGGTTGAGGATGGTTTTCCAAGTGGCATGGACCATGTGAGCCTTTTCAGTGAGCTCAGTGGGTGAACATTTCATCTGCCTTGGGTCCTTGCTTGACAGTGTCCCCAAAAGACTCACCTCTCCAGAGGGGCCACACCGCTTTCCTGGAGCCCGTGCCATTCCTCTTTAACTTATAGCTGACTCTGCACCCACTGTGCCTCTTTACTCATCAATTCCCCCAATCTTTCTCCATTTACCGCACCACTGGTGGTCTGGGGTGTGTGGCCCAGATGTTCTCCCCAAGCCATTAGAAGATTATTTTTCAAGTGTCTTCACAGAGCAGATGTTCCCATTCTTCCGCTCCCCAACCCCGTCCCCAATTGCTAAAAGCTTTCTCTGCCCCAGAGAGCACATCGTGTTGCATTGCTGCTGTGTGTTTGATCAGGAAAGTACGAGCAGGAACACGAGAATCCCACACTGACGACTGTTTGGCAGGCAGCTCCTGGGTGTGTGTGCGCTCCTCCTCCCTTTGTTCCTATTATAGTTGTGAGCAGATGTTCTCAACGGGCCAACTGGCTGTTCTTTCTTTGGCCCCTTACACCAATGCTTCAGCCCATTAGCCTGCTTTGGGCTGACCACAGTTTGCCCAAGACTCTAGTATCCTTTCATGGTTTAGATACAACCACCTTTTACACTTTATCCAGAGTTTAGCTTGGTCAGCTTGGGAAATCTTTGTTCAGTAAAGGAGTTTGCTCCTGAGGTAGACTTCAGTTATAGGTTGCTCCCTACCTTTTGTCTCATTTGAGTCTATTATTTTATCTAGAGTTATTATTTTACCTTTGCTTCCCTCTCATCCCCGTCTCTAGCCCCACTGAACTATTGCAGATCAGCCATGCCTTATCTCACCTCTAAGCCTTTATGTGCTCTTTCCCTTCTTTCTGGAACATTCTCCTTTCTTCTTTCCCCCTTTTCCTGGCCAATTGTTATTCATCCTTTAGATCTTTGCTCAAGCATGATTTTGTCTTTGACCTCCACATGCCAAACATGAGTTCCCATTGAGCCCTTGTGTTAATTCCAACCCAGTCTTTATTTCTCTGTACTGTACTCGTCTTTTTACTTGTCTCTCCATTTTGTTGTTAACTTGTTTTAGAAATCTAAGCAAGTATGTTTCAACAGGATCAAACAAGATTGTTAAAAGAGATTCCACACTCCTTTTCTCTGCCTTCTTCCGCCAGTGTTCTATGAGCATCTACTCTGCATTAAATACTCTTTTAGATCTTAGAGTCATAAAGCCCAGGAAGGGGTTGTCCCTTTCCTCAACCAGGTAATTTCCACGTGGAAAACTGACCCTTATACAACTGAAGTAACCCTGAAGGCAGAACCCACAAGGAATATGGCAAAGACAGGTTAGTGCTGAAAATGAATCAGGAAGTAAGAAATGGTTTAGAGGAGGGATTAGCAAATTACTGCCCCCCAGCCAAATCCAGCCTGCTTCCTGCTCTGTAAATAAAGTGTTATGTGGTCACACCCATTCATTTACATGTTGTGTATGACTTCTTTCATGTTACTATGACAGAGCGAAGTATTTATGACAGGAGCTATATGCCCTCAAAGCCTAAAACATTTACTGTCTACCTTCTGATAGAGAAAATATGCTGTCCTCTGATTTAGAACATGATTAATAAAGGCCATAAGTAAAATTTTTTAAAAAACAAACAATGAAATTCCTCAGATTTTAAAATGTATTATAGAGCTACTATGATCAAAATAGTATGGTAGTGGTTTGCCAAAGGCAAATAACTTACTAGCAAGATAATACGCAGTTCAACATAAATCACATACATAGAAATTTAATATATGGTGAAGATAATATCTCAGTTCTTAGGAATGTAACTTAGTTAACAAACAATGTTAGAAAAATTCATTATACATTTGAAAAAAATATTTCCACTAGATTTTTAACATTCCTCACCAACCTCCCTTTTCCCCAACATAAGCAAATATATCATCATTTTGTGGTCAATAATTATTTATTTTCTTACTATTGTTTCTTGTTTCTCACTCTTTTGGGTTTAATTTCTCACTGCTACATTACAGCCTTTAGTAAATAGTCCTGTTAAGGTACATGACTAGTACATTTTTTTACATGTAAAACTTCTTTGTTTTACTCATACTCTTGAATGATAGTTTAGCTAAATATAGAGTTCTCCTATTAGATCATTTTGTTCATCACTTTGGAGACAATATTTCATTTTCTTCTGACAAATTTGGTGCTGATGAGAAGTTTTCTGTAGATCTAATTATGGAACGCATTCATCTGTGGAATGGGTAATAGAATATTAGGCACATGAGATTTTCCTGTATGTATCGAATGGGAAATTGGAGAAGAGGATTTCAGGGACAAAAGATTCATATTAACTCTGTCAGGGATTTTAGAGCTTGGCATTTCCAATAACAACCTGGCCTGGTGATTTAAAGAAGAAGCATTAGAATCAAACAGACCTCAGTTTAAAGTCTAATTCTGCTCTCATTAGCCAGGATGAACTTAGGTTTTTAAAATTCTCTGATCTCTTACCTAAAAAAATTGCATATAACAATACTTCTAACCTTACAGAATTATGGCACAAATAAATGAGACAACACATGTCAAACTCTTAGCATGGTGCCTGGCACGTGACAAACCAGTTATAGAGATTAGCTGTTATTATCATCTACTAATTTCTGGCTCTCAAAAGGCACATTTTATCCTTATTATTAATTTGTTTTAGACTAGAGATCTAGTATAACCAAGGCAAACATGGCAAACCCAAGGTAACCAACAAGCCCAAGCTTTCATTGTAATCTGTGCCCCCGGCACATGCTTTCTTTGTACTTTTGACTATTTACTATTTACTATTAATTTTGTCACAGGATTTTCTGAGAACTGCTATTCAGCTAAGGTCAAATTCTAATCAGTGTTATGCAATTAAGAAGTCCCATGCTCTTCAAATTAGGAAAGCCAGTTTTAATTGCTTTTAGTCTGTCTGTCGTCCTCATCTTTGCCAATTTCCTGGCTTCTACCACTTCTGTGTCATCCACTGAAAACATCTGTCTACCCGATTGAAAAAACAATCTTCACTGAGTAGAAAAATGTTAATTGCACTGATGCTGAAGATTAATGCATTGCTTCTACACTGTACTTCCCCTCAAAGTGTTCAAAGCCCTAACTAAGAGCTTCATACATTTTTGACCAAAGATATAGTCAGCTGCAGGACTTCATTAGACCATGAACTCACCCTGTAATTCTAAGCATCTTAAAGGAGCATTATTATGTAATTTGTCTCTCAGATGTCACAATACCCATTCACTCAGAAGCAGAAATAACAATTTGTTTCTTTTCCTCCCCATCATAGTAGCTGTCATCAACGAACCATGGTAGTTACAAAACAATTGGAGAGTTATTTCTGTCAAGTATGGAAATTGAGTAGGCAATGCAAAATAAATCCTTTGGGGGAGTTAATTTTTTTGCAGTTAAAATATATGACATAGTTTCGAATTGATTTTGGGAATAGGAAAATGTAGCTGGGAACACAGTGAAGGGATAAAATCATTTCACTTTTATGTTTTTGGACTGGTTTCTGCACGACTGACTTTGTTTGATCCTTTTGATTATTTTAACCTGTTGCATCAGATCAGAAAACCTCCTCTTTCTCATTCTACTGGAATTCATGCATATTCCCACTCCACCAAACTGAATGCCGATTCTCCACTTGTAGATTGGACCTTTGAAAACACTGCTGTAGTCTGCCACAGTCCCCTGGTCAGTGGAGTTTCCAGATGTAAGACTAACTTTCAACCTGTATTACATGTTCAAACAAATTTGATTAACATTTATTTTTTTTACTATTGAATGCTGCTGTTGTTGCTTGAGTTTCATTTGACTTGCTTTGTTTATTAATCTGCAAATAAATCTCAACTCTTAATGTACCTCAAAATCTCTCAAGACAGTTGTTCAAAATGAATATTCTCAACCTATTCCTGTAAGTTCTAATTCAGCAAACCTGGAAGCCCCCCTGACTTTGATGCCTTTAGTCTTCAGGAAACACTGAGAAACATTACTTTTCTTGGTGTTCACCCAGAGATTAGATCATTTTTTTCTTTTTTTGACTCTTTCTCAGTATAACACACACACACAAAAACTAAAACGAGTGAATGTGATTTTTCTTTTTCTTACTTGTTCAAAGCTTCCTTCAGAGCAAAAACATCCAAGAACTTATACTTTATTTAGGTCCTCATCACTGCCTTCTCTGTGCTCAGAGAAGTTTTGAGGCTTCTCTGCTATTGTTGCTATTATCTAATGAGGGACTCACTGCTGTCCCTCCACCCTCCTGAGAGGCCCTTTCCTTTCCACACTCTGTGAGATTTTCAGCAGGCTTAACTGCTGCAGCCTGACTGGGTGCTTATGTTGCTGTGTTATGAATACTCTACACACTTGCAACATACCTGTACCACACCTTCTGTGATTGCAGAACTCTTCTGTAAAGGACCGGATAGCAAATATCTCAGGCTTTGGGGGCCATATGTTCACCTCTGCTCCTGTCATGTGAAAGCAACCATGGACAGTATCGACTATATGAGCAGGCATGGCCACAAAGGGCTTGGGGCAGTGGCCCCTCTAAGGGAGGGGCTCTAAAGCTTCAGAATTGTTTGAAATTGAGGGAACAGAGATAGGCTTTTGTGTCCCTACATTGACCAGTCCTGGGAGTTTGGCTTCCACTACAGAAGAATGTATAGGTTGAAGCAACTCCTTTAACAGAGAATAATCCCTAGGGAGAGATGAGTCCGTGGGCCATTGGCAGATAATGCTCCTGGCAAGTGTAAGAAAAAGTGCCTCAGTCTTGAGTGCGGGATTCGGGTAGGTTCGGTAGGTCAACCTACAGTTCACCTCTTGAGATACTGGATTCTTTCACCTCTAATAAGTTCTTTCCATATAGGAACAGCCCATGTCAAGACTCTGGTTTGTCTCTTACCTTGGGAAAATATGCAAAAGGAAGATTAGTGGAATAAAATCATAAAGCCTCCTGCTCCGCTGGTGTTGACACGACAAATACATTTAACAACTCCCTCCTCTACTATCCCATTCTGAATTTTCCTCACTTAGTGCTTTTGGAGTAGAGGTGGCTAATCTAAAAGAGTGACTCAGACCGTCTTCTCTGAGGGGTCTGATCTTCTGGTCACCCTGTGCTTTTCATACTTTGGTTTCATTCTCCATCCGTTTAGTGACAAAATTGGATAGGGAAGTACAAAGTGATGCTCTAGTGGACCAAGGCGGTGCCCAACATACTCTTCCTTTTCCCGTTGTATAATTGCAGCTCTGGCTGCTCTTCATAGTCAAGACAATTGTCCCTGACAGTATGTTGACTCCTTTCTTTGACTGCAGTTCTTTTGGCACCAGAGACTAAAGTGACTAGGTGGCAGCCATCATTTAAAGTTTAATGGGATTCAAGCTGCGTCCCCTGGTGGGAGCTTTCTAATTCTGGGAACAGATTTCTCTAGACCTGAACAACCTAACATTAGGGTATTAAAAAGTACAAGTTCCCTAAAGGGGTCATTGGGAATGACAGTATGGGGAGTCACTCCTTCTTTTTTTCTTGGTTCCTAGACCCATATATTTTATCTATTAAAAACATAGTGCCATATAATTATTTTTGATTTAGGGAGGGCACTACATCCTGGAAGCTGGCAGTCCATACTTACAGGGTATCATCTCCACGCTGGTACCTCAGCTATACCTTCCAAAGGCCTTCCACTGCTGTATTAGTTTGGTAGTTTATGAGAGGTACAATGTGTTACAGAGCCAGGGAATCTCACAGTCAGATGCCCAGTGACACATGCCTCCTGTATTTTATAGTGAGTCCTTTCATCTAATAGATGATGTTGGTGGATCAAATAGTCTTTAAGCCCTCTGATAGTGGTGCTTCTGAGGCTGTGTGGGTAGGAAAGGTAACCCCATACTTGGAATATGTGTTAATTCTAGTCAAAATGAATTGCTGCCCTTTCCATGGTGAAAGGAGTCCACTGTATTTGACTTGCCACCAAGTGAGTGTCTCCTATTCTTAAGAGAATGTGTCATATTGAGAGTGTCTCTGCCACTCACCCTCACCTTGAGGGTGAGTGGCAGAGAAAGGCAGAACAACTTCTAGGTGTCGACTTAAACAAGGTAGAGAAGGAAAATGGTATTTATTGAATTAAAAGGCTTTGTGCTTATTATACATGTGGTGATCCGGAACCTAGGAGACCTATATTTATATTTCACTCATTTTAAAAGTTAACTGATTTGGCTTTTAATCTCCATATCTACCTGTCTTTATCTGAAAAAAAGAAAGATGTTCCATATAGCTGTGAATAAGTATCAATCTTCAGATCTTTAGTTATAATACATTTTGAACTTTCTTATTTAATGTTGTGTCTGTAGAACCTAACCAGTACCTGGCACACAGTCAACTCACAGCAATTATTTGCAAAAGTGAATTAAACCAATCTCTAAAAAAAAAAAAAATTAATCCATTGTTTAATTAAATTGTTAAATAATTATTTGCTAACTAAGACCCTAACCCTCAATGAACCATACATAGGTGAGTAAGAAGTAGGGTAGGACACAGAGACCAGGTAACATTTAATTCATATCTATTTCCACCTTTCACCACAATTTTGGGTTGGAATAAACTCTGAAAGTTGAGGGTGAAATCTTAATAGTGTTAAAGCAATCACTTGCATTACTTGGAAATTAGCTCAGATAATCTGTCACTGTAGAGGATATGGTCAGGAAAGACAAAGGGAAATGGAATTTGGCTGCAACAGTTCCTAATAATTCTCCTTAATTTGCTTCATAGCACTGCTCAAGTAGAGCCATGGAATGTTAGATTTGGAAAGGGCCTTAGAGACCATAAAATCCAATCTTTTCCTTTTTCAAATGAGGACAGTGAGACTTGGTAAGGCTAAGCAAAGTTGTCCAATGTTTCACAGCTAATCAGTGGTAGAGTGGGACCCAGAGGCCAGTGTTCTGTCTTGGTCAGAAAGCATCAACTGAATGACTAATATTTTTCCGACACTTGGTTAATTTCTGGTGCTACATAAATCAATCTCCCAACCTCTAGTTTCCTGTCTTATAGGAGACAGATGCATAATCAGATTTTAACACCATGAATTAAGCGTTAGGATATAGATGTAGCCATACCTAATTGTTAACATTTGTTGAGTACTTACTCTGATCAGGATTTTGCTGATCACCTTAGATACCTTTGTTCATTTAATCTTCTCACCAACTGCTTTATCTATTAATTCCTTTACACCTCCAAGCTGTGAATGAGACTGGAAATATAAACTGGGAAGATATTTTTCAAACCAAAATTCATGTTCAGGTTGTTCCTCTTAACATGAAGTCTGGAGATATCTAGTACACAGTTGTTGGAGATGCAAGGTCCCTCTTCTCCTGTGGATAGGGGTATAGGGAATAATAAAAACAGCTCTGGGAACCTTAAAGAACCAGTAGAGAAAAATCTGCAATAATCTTACAGATGGAGGGGCAGCTCATCATGTGAGTTATGATTTCTGTGGGGATTATATAGGAGCATTCTAAGATCATAATTTCATATTTAAAGCTGGTGAAAGACCTTCTAAGGTTTACAAGGCACACAGCAGAGTGTTGGTTGGAGTTTCTGACACCTAAGCCATGAACATGGCTTTTACTGCTTCATAGGGATCGACTGCTAAAAACCTATGACAACATCCATTCACGTTTTGACAGTTCCCCAAATACATCTGCCCATGTCCTAAAATGATTTACAGGAAAGCTGGGCAATTGGTTGTTAAAAGCAAGCCATTTGAATGAAAACAGAACCAAAATCCAAGATTTACTTCAAAATTTTACTGATCCACATGGGGACAATGTGTTTCCTGTCTCGTCAACCATTCCAGTGAGCTAATGTCATCTCACACAACAAAGGTTCAAGTGGTTGCTACATAACAGTTTGCATATTTTTAGCACTCATCTCCCTAAAACGTTTACCAACAGAACAAACTTATATAATTAGATAAGAGCAATGTTTTTGAGGACTCTTATTATAAATTTTCTCCTTATCTTCTTGATCATTTATTATTTGCCAAACATTATTCTAGATGCTGGGGGGGAAAACAAGAAGAATTATTCATATTTCTGAACTCGAAGGAGCTTATACTCTAATTTTGAAGATGCATGGGTATAGAAAACAAATAAATGCAATGATTCTGGTACTGAGTAAAATCATGAGAAGTTTGTATGTCTTTGGGACAAGTGGGTGGATGTTTTAACTAAGAAAATGAGGGAGGACTTCTCAGTAACTGAGATTCTAATCAAAAGAAGGGAACCACTTTACAGAGATCTGGGGCAGAGTAGCTCAAGTCGAAAACAGAGCAAGTGCGAAGATTCTGAGACAAGAAGCAGGAAAGCATTATTTGCCTTTTAGTATTTATGGTGTTGGATCCTATTTCAATGATACATATTTTGGAGACCTAAAGATTAGTTTTGATGTAATTGTGATATTCAGAGAGAACTCGCATACAAACAGAGAGAAAACACAGGTCGCTGAAATATGGTCGTGGGGGATGGCAGAGAGGGGAATTGAGTGGAATGAGAAGGGCAGCCAAAAGCTATATCATGTAGGGTCTTGATGACTGTCTGAGGAATTTAGATTTCACTCTAATTTCACTGAGAAGCCACCAAAACACTCGAACAAAGAAGACACACTCTGAATTGTTTTGCCGATATCACACAGCTGGTATTTGGATGTGGTAGGATAGCAATGGTAGGTCAGGGAAGCCACTGAAAAGGCAGGTGAACATCTTCAGGTAAGAAATAGTTGGAAGAATCATTAACACTCTTCAAGGCCCAATTTAAAGGTTATTCCCTTAGTGAAACTTTTTCCTGACACTGCCTCTCCCTCCCACAAGCAGATATAACATTCTCTTCTCAGTGCTCCCATGCCTTCTGCACACGTCTCTTTTGGGAACCTATCTGTTGGGTCATGGTTAGTGATATGGTTGCTTGCATGTCTCCATGTAAATTTACCAGCTGTTACAAAAACAGACATTGCGTCTTATCCATCTGGTCTCCCAACACATAGTAATGGGCCTGATTCATAATAAGTACTCTTGCTAGCAATGTCTTAAAATAATAAATGTGTGAGTGAATGAATGAGTGAATGAATGAATGAAGTGGCACTATGATCGATATTCTACAGACATAATCCTATAGCTGATTATTGAGGGAAGTCTTTTGTTAATTTTATTCATGCAGACAGAAAGTGACTTATGAACTATGAAGGTAGGTGTGTTTCCTAAAGAAAGAATTTTGTCTGAGGGATCATTTAGCAAATTAATTTTTATTTTTTTATATTTATTTATTTATTTCCTGTGAATCATGCATGCATGCTTTTATTGATTCTGTTAAGAGTATATAAATGCTTACATGGAAAGTGTAAGATGTAACATGTAAATAGAATGTGATGAAAACATGATTTTTTAACATTTAAGTTTAGGCTTATGCTCTAAATATAGTACCACATTCATCTGAGCTTATAAACTCCCTCTATTTCTGTGAACTCATCTAAAAGGTGAAGAAATGCTTGAGGATGGCAAGTATTTATTGTAAAATTCATGGTTTTGGTCTAGAAAGAGAGTGAATCTTCAAACTCTTTGGACAAACTATGAGTTAAAACATGAGGTTCTAGAAGTTCTTTATTTATTTATTTATTTCCTTTATTGTTGTTCAAGTACAGCTGTCTGCATTTACCTCCTACCACTCCCCCCACCACCCCAGCCAAACCCACCTCCCTCCCTGCTTCTACCCCACCTTGGTTTTGTCTGTGTATCCTTTATAGTAGTTCCTGAAAACCCTTCCCTACTTCCCTCCCATTATCCCCTCCTACCCCCCCCTCTGGTTACTGTCAGATTGTTCTTAATTTCAATGTCTCTGGTCATATTTTGCTTGTTTGTTTGTTTTGTCAATTAGGTTCCAGTTAAAGGTGAGCTCATATGGTATTTGTCCCTTACCACCTGACTTATTTCACTCAGCATAATGCTCTCCAGTTCCATCCATGCTGTCACAAAGGGTAGGAGTTCCTTCTTTCTCTCTGCTGTGTAGTATTCCATTGTGTAAATGTACCACAGTTTTTTGATCCATTCATTTACTGATGGGCACTTAGGTTCTATACCAAAATAATTTTTAAATCTCTGTTTTATGGGGTAACTATGAAGTTACAAAGAATCAAAGTAGAACATACTCATCTAAGTAGCTGCCATTGTTTTTTTTTAAGGTTTTATTTATTTATTTTTAGAGAGAGGGGAAGAGAAGGAGAAAGAGAGAGAGAGAGAGAGAACATCAATGGTTGCCTTTTGCATGTGCTCCAACTGGGAACCAGGCCTACAACCTAGGTCCTGAGTGATAAGCAAACAAACGACCTTTTGCTTTGTAGGACAATGCTCAACCAACGGAGCCATGCTGGTCAGGGCTAACTAGCTGCCATCTCGTCATCAATCATTTGGGAGTCCTGCCACAGTTCCAGAGTTGCTTCCAAGGACTCTCAAGGTGAATGGACTGTCCAGTGATGGAGGTGGTTAAGACTCAAACCCAGAATTCTCAAAATTTCCAACTGGCTGAATCATTTTTAGCAGTAGGGGTGCTGGCCTGTTCTACTTCTGGTCATTCTTGACAGTATTTAAAAAAATAAAACTTTTTACGTCTAGAATTTTCATGTTTCCTCTTCCAAAGAGTAGACAAAAATCAAGGGTTGGAATTAAGCAATTCTAGGTTAGAATTACGGTTCTCTGGACATGCGGTCTTGTGCAAACCACTTCACATCACTGAGACTCATTGCTTCATCTGTAAAGTGAGAATAGCGGCTACTTTATGCATTCCTGAGTGGACTAAATGAACTAATGACTTGACAATTGCCTGGCATATGGGAGATTCCTAATGAATGTGAGTGTCCCTACCCTTCTCCCACCATTATATATCAGGGAAATCTCCACTTACCTCCCAGACATGAGCATTCCATGGATCCTCATTTGCAGCTCCTTCCTGAGCATGGGAGACAGTATGGTTTGATGGAAAGGTACTGGACTAGAAACTGAGGAACCTAGCTGGTAGTTCTGGGTCTGAACCGACTGCTAATCCACTCTGAAATTTTGAGTTAGTCACTACCTGTTTGGGTTTATTTAATTTGTAAAAAAGAAGTATTTTAGAATGGATTATCTCCAAGACATCTTTGATCTTAACAGCTCTCTGCTTTTATGAAAACAGTGTATAACAGAGCAAGCCAGCTAAAGCAGAGGTCCCCAACCTCCGGGCTGTGGACTGGAATAGGTCTGTGGCCTGCTAGGAACTATGCCGTACAGCAGAAGGTAGGTGGTGAGCGGCAGGTGAGTGAATGAAGCTTCATCTGTATTTACAGCTGCTCCCCATCACTTGCGTTACAGCCTGAACTCCACCTCCTATAGATCAGCGGTGGCATTAGACTCTTATAGGAGTGCGAACTGTACTACGAGCTGAACAGGCAAGGGATCTAGGTTGCGCAGTCCTTATGAGAATCTAATGACCGATGACTGTGATGGAGCTGAGACCGTGATGCTAGTGCTGGGGAGAGGCTGCAAATACAGAGCATCATTAGCACAGAGGTTTGACTGCACAGAGACCATAATAAATCAATTGCAGACTCATTGAAACTATCAGTGAGTGGCAAGTGGCAATCAAGCTGCATCTGGTGGCAGGCTTTATAGTGACAAGTGAGTTGATGTACTTCAATTGTACAGCCACATCTGGTGGCAGGCTTTAAGTCGGAATGTGACACTTATTTTATTTTTTTAAAGATTTTATTTATTTTCAGAGAGAGGAGAAGGGAGGGAGACAGAACAATGTATGGTTGCCTCTCACATGGCCCTCACTGGAGACCTGGCCCGTGACCCAGGCATGTGCCCCAACTGGGAATTGAACCGGGACCCTCTGGTTCCCAGCCCACACTCAATCCACTGAGCTACACCAGCCGGGCAGAATGCGACACTTATTTTAGTCTGCAGGTGGCCCACCGTTATTTTATTTACCACTTCCGTCCACACCTCCTTCCCCACAGTGTGCACTTGTCTCAGTCACAGTCTTGGTAAGCTCAACAGCTAACCCTACCCCAAATGAGTAAAAAACAAACGTCTCTGGAGAGCTTCTTTGAAAAGGGGGAAAGACCCAGCAATGAGACAGCAGAAGACTCTAAGACTGCCAACAAAAAGAAAGTTGCATTTAAAAGAAAATACCAAGAGAATATTCTGAGATTGCCACAAAAGCACTGAAAAGCCTGCTTCCATTTCCAACATCCTATCTTTGTGAAGCAGGATTTTCTGCAGTGACTGCAGCCAAAACGACATTACAGAGGAGACTGGACATAAGCAACACACTTCTCATCACTGTCTCAGGTGTCACTGTCTCATCACTGCCAGATGGGACCGTCTTGTTGCAGGAAGACAAACTCAGGGCTCCCACTGATTCTGCATTAAGGCGAGTTGTATAATTATTTCATTACATATTATAATGTAATGATAATAGAAATAAAGTGCACAACAAATGTGATGTGCTTGAATCATCCTGAAACCATGCCCCCTACCCTGGTCCATGGAAAAATTGTTTTCCATGAAACCAGACCCTAGAGCCAAAAAGGTTGGGGACGGCTGAGCTAAAGGAAATTTCATGAGTAGTTGTTGCCATTTACTTAATGATACTCTCCACTGAGGAAATTTCTTAAGAAGCTAAAAAAAGCACAACAAAACAAACAAAAAACATTCTTTGCTTTATTGATTATTAAATTTTGTGATTATGCAAAGTGGTTTTTTCTTGAAATTAAAAATATCTGGAAATATAGACATATTTATTAATAATTTGAGGTCACACAGCACTTGGATTAGAACTGTTTTATTATTACACAAGATGTTTAATTGTTGGCTCTAAAGGACTTTGAGAATATCTAGAGCTGGGCAAATCCTTGGAATCCAGTTGTGCTTCATTCACATGTCAAGCCTCTGTGCTGATGGTGGCAGGAAGAAAATTTCAGTCAGGAATTTGCTCACGTTTTAGTTATCCGGTAAGTAAATTCAGCAGGTTACTGAATACAAGGTCAACATATAAAAATTAATTATATTTCTGTATTCTGGAAACAATGAAACATTTTAAAAGATGCCTTTTGCAATAGCATCAAATGACATCAACTATCTGGAACGAAGTCTAACAAAAGATGTATGAAACCTCTATAGAGAAAATTACAAAATATTTTTAGAGAAACTAAAGGAGACCTAAGTAAAAGGGTGTACTGTTCTCATGGGTAGGTAATTAAACAAGTGAAACAAAATGAAGGTTCCAGACCCAGACCCACAGGTGTGTTGCCACAATACTAACAAATATAGCACTGTATGAGGGTAGAGAGAATATTTCCAATAAATGTTACTGGGTCAGTTGGCTATTTATAGGGGGAAAAAATCTTGACTCCTTCAGCTCACACTGTACACAAAGATCAATTCTAGATGCAATGCATATCTAATTGTTAAGGATAAAGTAATGAAACATCTCAAAAGTAACAGAGAAGTATATTTTTATGACATTGGCGAAGGTGAACATTTCTTAAACAGGATACAAACGGTGCTAACCACAAAGAAAAAGATTGACAGATTCAACTACATTGGTATTAGGAATTTTTATCATCAGAAGATAACTTTAAGAGAATGAAAAAGCAAGTCAAAGAGTGAGATAAGATAATGCAATACATGTGGATTGGATAAAGTGCTTGCATGTAGATTATATTAAGAAGCTGTATAGCAGGCAACCAATAGAAAAATGTATAAGAGGGAACCCAAATGATAAATATATAAAAAGATGCTATCTCATTAATCATTTAATGCAGATTAATCCTCAGTGATATATTGCTCTACCTCTGCCAGGACGGCTCAAGTGAAAGAGACTGACATTCTCCATGGTGACGACACGGAGCACCTAGACCTTCCGTATATTCCTTGAGGAAGTATAAATTGGCATAACATCTTTGTAAAACTGTTTGATCATATCCAAAAAGCTGAAAATGCATATTTTAAAACTCAGCAATTTCATTTCCAGTGGAAATGCGTACAGTTGTATATCAAATAACAGATACAAGGATCTTTATAGCAGCACTATCCATGGTGACCCCAAAGAGAACACACTCCAAATACATCTCAGTAATAGAATGAATAAAGTAATTGTGTCATGTTTATGTATTAGAATATTATACAATAATGAAAATAAACTATTGTTACATGCAACAACATGGATGAATCTCATAAACATACGTGAATTCAAACCCAGTACTAAGGGTGACATGAAATTTTAAAAAGATAACTAATCCATGTAAGTAATGATCTTGAAGAAGAGGGAGAGGAGCTTCTGGGCTGCTGGTAAGGTTTTATTTCCTGATCTGGGTGGTGGTTACGTGTGTGCATTTGCTTTGTAAAAACTCATCAAGACGTCCACCTATAATTTGTGCACTTCTTTAAGTGTGTTGTATTTCCATCAAAAATGTATTTATTTAATTCACTGTTAAACACATATTAAGCACATATATTCCTGCATAACAAATTTGATTTTTCAAATATTTGATGATTATTTTAATATAATTGGCTTTCTTTGTAATCTCACACACTTTATTTTAAGCCTTTCCAAATGTGATGGCCGTGGGGACTGAAAAGTGAAGGACCTCTGCTGGGGCCAGGGCTCTGTCTTGGGTGCTGGGTTCCTGAAGTGCCGAGGAGGGACTGTCTGCCCCATCTGTCTAGACTGAGAAGATCCTGGTACAGTTGCAACCAGGGAGTCCAAGCTCAGCCCCAGTTGCCCCGCATGGTGACTGAACAATTACCAAGCGAGGTAACTGCCTGCTGGAACCCTCCCCACCAAAAAATTCTTGGCTGCTTTCTGGGTGTCTGTCTGGATTTGTATTCCCAAAGTGTTGGAAAACCTGCCATCCCAAACACTTTCCCATGCCTTTGCCACAGAGTGAGCTAATAGGACCAGGGTTCTTTCTACCTGAAAGCTCTTTTTAGTTCCATTGTGCATCTGAGCCAGGGGATGGGTGGAGAAGAGGGAGAAGCTCTGAGCCCTAAGGTTGTGTACACTGGCTAGTGCTAAATGTGCATTTATTAATACCAGGGTAAGAAATTGTGGCCTGAGAGTCGATGGCAGAGTACAGGCTAATTATATTTTTTCTCACATCCTGCCCGAGGCCGGTGCTCAGGCTGCCAAGTGTAAGTATGGGCTGGGGAACTTTTTCTTGTTGTTATTGTTTTTAAAGGCCTTTGCATGTTCAAATCCTTTATAACGCAATCAGATGCACATAAGGCGAATCAAATAAACAACAGACTCTGGTAATACATTGAGCTCCAGAAATTCTCAGTTGCCTTATTAGTTTCCTTTGAAGAAAGATGGTTCAAATGCCTACTCAGAGAAGAGAGATTCTCCATTCTCTCAAGTCTGGAAATTCCCAACCCTTCAAGTTATCTAGACTTAACCAATGACTGAGCACATGAATTGTGTTAAGGGCCAGGCTGACCTGGCTTTAAACCCAAGCTCTGCCACTTGTTAGCAGTGTGACCCTGAAATAGTCGCTTAATCTCTCTGAGCTTCTGTGTCTTCGTGTGTAATATGGTCTGTCCAGAAAGTACATCCATGTAATATGAAAAATAGGGACATTCATTGAAGACACAAGAAACATTGTTCATAGGACAATGACGCCTCAGTCCCCTTCAAAGTAGGCACCTTGGGACCTCACACAGTTCTCTCAATATCCATCAGCTGCTTTGTCATATATTTTTGAATCTCATCAATGGTCTGAAGTCTTTTCCTTTTTAAAGACAATTTTAGTTTTCAGAAAGGCCAGAAGTCTCAGGGCACCAAATTTGGGCTATAGCAGGACTGAGTCACCTGGGTGGTTTGATGTTTTGCCAAAAAAACTCTGCACAAGATGTGATGCATGAGCGGGCACACTGTCATGATGAAGCTGCCAATCACCAGTTGCCCATAGGGACAGACTTCTGAATCATCTGAATAGTTTCCATGGAGGAATGTTCAAGCTTAACACGAAGTTTGATGCAGATTTGTCACTCTACTCACTTAGTCGTTTTGAGTGCAATGGCCACACAGCACACATGTTCACTCAATGGCATCTACCACCCCCACTGACTAGTACAGTGAAGTCATCATTGTTCACACATGCGCATTCCAGTCCACTCTCCTTGGCTGCCAGGTTACATCACTGTTGCACAAACCACTCTCATTATATTAACAACGGCTGGACTTTTTCCAGACAGATCACTCCTGTACCCCATATTCCAATGACAGGGGAGAGTGTAGGTGTCACACTCTAAGTACAGTGTAAGTTGTCAGTGGCTTTGTGTTGGGGTTATTGTTTTTGCTCAGGTTCCTTCCTCTTTGGCAGGCACAGTGCAGGAATATCTTGTCCTTGTCTTTAGAACATCAGACCTACCGTGGGGCCACCTTGCAGTAGACACACAGTAGCTACTTGATCGAGATTATTTTCTGAAGTCTTACTTCCTTATTCTCCTGCACAGGGGTTCTTACTAAAACAGACACTTATTCTGGATTCAAATTTGCTTTCCCTGTGTGCAGTGCTTCTGCTAAACCTACCATCTGTGGACTTACAGAATGCCTCACCTACTAGCATGATATTCCACACAGCAGTGCTTCAGATCAAGGAACTAACTTCACAGCAAAAGAAATGCAGCAATTGGGCCCTCCTGGAATCCACTGGTCATACCATGTTTCCCCCATCCTGAAACAATTTTGGTAAAATGGTGGAATGGCCTTTAAAAGACTCAGTTACAATGCAAGCTAGGTGGCTGGACCTTAGGAGCCTGGGGCAAGGTTCTCTAAAAGGCAGTATATGCTCTGAATTAGCACCCAATACATGTTGCTGTTTTTCCTATAGTCAGAGTACACAGGTCCAACAATCAAGGGGTGGAAATGGGAGTGGTACTACTCACTATTACCCCTAGTAACCCACTAACAAAATTTTTGCTTCCTGTCCTTGCGATGTTAGGCTCTGCTGGCCTATAGGTCTTAGTTGAATAGGGAGGATGCTTCCACCAGGAGATACAACAATGATTCCATTGACTGGAAGTCAAGACTGCTACCTGACCACTTCGGGTTCCCCATGCCTCTGAATCAACAGGCAAAGAAGGGAGTTACCGTGCTGACTTGGTGATTGGTCCTGCCTACCAAGGAGAACCTGGACTACTACTCCACCGTGAAGATAAGGAAGCATATATCTGGAATTCAGGAGCTGCCTTAAGGTGGCTCTTAGTATTACCATGCCCTGTGGTTAAGGTCAAAGGGAAACTACAACCCAATCCAGGCAGGACTACCAATGACCTAAACTCTTCAGAAACAAAAATTTGGGTCACTGAACCAGATAAAGAAACAGGACCAGCTAAGATATTGGAAGAAGGTAAAGGAAATACAGAATGGGTAGTAGGTGATGGTACTTATAAATACCAGTTACAACCACATGACCAGTTATAGATATGAGGACTGTGAAAGTCATGAGCATTTCCTCCTTGTTTTGTTATGAACACATTTTTGTGTGTGTGTGTATATTGGGGGAAGGGTTAATGTAATACATTTTCAGTTATATGCAGGACAGTTGTATACAGAATATATTGGGGAAGGGGTTTGTGTAATACATTTTCAGTTGTATGCAGGATAGTTGTATACAGGACATTAGATGGAATTATGACCTTGTCAATGTCTTCATTTGAAGTTTAAGTATGGTATAAGGAGATGCATATGGGTACCAAGTTGACAAGGGTTGAAGGTTTTTTTTGTTTTTTTTTTAAGATTTTATTTATTTATTTTCAGAGAGAGGAGAAGGGAGGGAGAAAGAGCAATGTATAGTTGCCCCTCACATGGCCCTCATTGGGGACCTGGCCCGCAACCCAGGCACGTGCCCCAACTGGGAATCAAACCGGGACCCTCTGGTTCCCAGCCCGTGCTCAATCCACTGAGCTGCACCAGCCGGGTGACAAGGGTTGAAGTTTTGATGGTTAATTTGTGTCAGCTTGACTGGGCCACACGGTGCCCACAGATTTGGTCAAGTATTCTACTAGCTATTTCTGTGATTGTGGTTTTGGATGAGATTAATATTTTAATTGATAGAATGAGTAAAGCAGATTGTCCTCCCTTACAAGGGTGGGCCTCATCCAATCAGTTAAAGGCCTGAATAGAACAAAAAGGCTGACCTTCCTCTGAATAAGATAGAATTTTTCCTGGCTGAATATTTTCAAACTAAAATCTGGCTTAGTTTTCTGCCTTTGGACTCAGACTAAACATTTACTATTCCTGGGTCTCAGGCCTGCTTGCCTTCAGATAGGACATAAACCAAGTCATTGGCTTTCTTAGGTCTGTAGCCTGCTGACTCACCCTGCAGATCTTGGGACTTCCCTCCATAATTGTGTGAGTCAGTTTCTCATAATAAATCTCTTACACACCACACACATGCACACACACACCTACTGTATATGAATCCATAAAACAGTATGTCCTTAAGATTTATATGACCATATTAAGTTGGAATTAGATTAATGTAGTTAATTGTATTAGTCTATAAATGTCTTCCAGAAATCCTGGAGAAATCCATCCAGGATTTCCAAAGAAATCTCTTTGTAGCTCTGTCTCCTTTCCTTCTTGAACCAATGAGGACACCAACCCAGAGACTTATAAATTATCTTTTATCTGTAACTGCTTTGGTTTCATGTCTTTTGAATCTTGTCTTGAGTAAGCTGTCTCTCTCTCCATCATGTATCATTGACTTCAAACTAGCATTCACAGGAATGCAGCCAGTACATAAAAGATTCCAGAGACCTCCCTGTCAGCATGGGGTTGTCCAAATACATGCAAAGGTCCCCCCAACAGGCATACTGTCCTCATAACACCCATTTAGCAGTTGGCTGGTTATGCCTTGAAGATTATTCCCTTGACCTATTCTCATGGTTATGACAAGTCCTTTTCATTTCATTTGCATATTTGTATAAGGCAATGAAGCATATCTTCACTGGGATTGCAGAGCAAATTGGTGGCATGCCTTCTGAGAGTTCCAAGTTTGTCATGGGGATGATAGCAATACTTTGATTTACTAAAAGTCAGTTCTAAACTCCCCAGGGAGTTCCAGAGGGTGCATGTTCTAATACTTTTGGACACATAGCAGACACCAAGAGTGTCCTCAGGTGCCCTAATAGCAAAGGCCCATTCCCTTCACATACCAGGGGGAGAAGGAGACCAGGTCGGTTTTATTTCCTTAGTGATCTGCTGAAATCTCTCTCCAATTGAAAGTCATCTTTTTCATAACACTGAAAAGATGTAACATTAGCTTAATCATTCCCAAATGAATCTTGAAAAATATTTGGAAACAGTACACTTATACAAAATTATTTCAGCATTACTAGAAAGTTTTAGCCATTTGCTATAAACTTGTACTTTCAAGTGGCGACCATGTGGTCTGCCTTTGGAACATCCAGTTCTTTCTTTTTTATAGAATTAAAACCCCTGACACTTCTTTTAAGACCCAAGAAAACCTTTAGTGCTTAGCAAAATGTAGAACCTGGCATGGTCCTAAAAAAGATATATTTGATTTTACTTCTTGAAGCCATAAAAAAGAAGAGGAGAAAAAAAAAGACACAGGATACTCTCTGTAAGAAAACTAAAATGGCAGCTGCAACTTCTTCTCCGAAGTGTCTGGGAGGAGACATCTAAGGTCACTCCTTGTTCTCCTAGGTTCCAGGAAAGCAATTTACGCACTCTCCCCACCCCCACCCGATCTAAAGCAAAGAGCATTAGGGAGAGATCCAACTCAAGAGCCTGTCTTGATGGCGGAAGTGAACACTTTAAGAAAAGGATTCTGTCTTCTTTCAGGGCTCTTGGAAAACATCCTTGCCAAACCCAACCCCCAGATAGAAAAAGTCCTTTTTCTAAGACTTGGGAATTAGTCATCAACTTGCATTAACAATCAGGCCTGTGAAAGAAGCCATCAAATCATACAGCCAAAGGCGCCTAATGTCATCAAAAATAGCCACTCTCAAAATGTGAGTCCAGGTGAGAAGCCGAGGAGAAGATTCAAGAGCCAGAGAGAGATGGAAACTCACGTTGGATGTATTACACACTCCTGGGCAGTAGGGCTACCACATGGGATTCTAGCACCTATGAGACAGTGAACAAAAGCTGCAAAAGGGTTAACTCTCCTTGGGGAATATGAGGAAGACAGATGTTCAGTTTCAGTCCACTCATAGTGTAATACTACACTGAAGGGAAGTGTTGACATGTCATTAGCAATACCCTTGTACTGTAGCGGTGGGGAATTGTAACCCACCCCAACATTTTTGACATTGTTTCTGTAAATGCTGACTCTGACCAATATGTAGCTTATAGATAAACAACATGTTTGTATAAGGATCCTACGAACTAACTTCAAAAGATTCAAACTCCAACCTTCAGGCATCCCAGCTCTGGAAGATTTGCTGGCCTTCAACAGTGAAGCCAGGATGACCAATCCAGGAAAGATGCCCATCACTTGTCTTATCAGAATGGACTGTGCTCGTCTTCACATAGAGAACTTTTCGACTCCCTCCTTCGATCTCTTTGTTCTGTTTCCCCTCTCCCTCCTAATAAAAACCTCTGCCTGCACTGAGATGTGGAGATGAGCTTAAGACATGAATCTCCTATCTCCCAGGTGTCCAGCACCTGAAGTAAAACCACTTTCCTTTACATCAGCACCTGTCTCGTGAGTATTGGCTTTCAAAGCATCAGGCAGCGGGACCTGCATTTGATTACACTCCCAGTCTGGCTTTACCATCTTTGGGCTTGGGGAAGAATTTAGGGGAAAAAAAAAAGGATGGTTGAGGGCATTGGAAATAGATGTAGAATAGTTCACACAACCTCTCTTCACACAACCTCTATTGTGTGTTGGATTTTTTGCACCTAGCATAATGCTTTGCACAAAAGAGACACTTGATACATAATTGATATTATAGAAGTTAACCAAATTTGTATTTATATGGCTCATCCACGAGGCAAAAGTATTTCAGCGTAATTTGTTTCCTTCCAAAGAAATAAAAAATAAGCAACAATGAGAGAAAGTGTGAGTTAATTTGAACAAACAATACCTAACATTTTAAAAAGATAGTGCCTTTCTTTACAACTAGTCAATTTAATGCTCCAAAGAACAAAGGGGCTGCATCCCATTAAACAAAGTAAAGGCAATTAAGACTGTAAGCATGTATTAAAATTGAAGTTATGACCAGGCCCCAAATAAGGTTGATGGGAAATTCCAAAAAGAATTTCCAAATTTTCAATTGCGTATTGACAAAGAAAATGGTCCTAGAGAACTGGTGGATGACTTTTTGATCCCTCAGCCAGGTCAACGCTATAAAAATGGAGAGGTAACAGGTGATCTACTATTCCTTCAGCTCCAGTCTAGTGAGAAGACTTTGAAAAAACCACTATGCCATCAGGAGCCCAGTCTGACCCCTGCCTGGGAAATCTCTGAGATAAAGAGGGCTCCCCAGTGACTTGGTGCTGGAGTGAGGAGAGAATTGCCGTTGGAATTGGCCTGTACTCTCATGGCGGGTTGGAGCGAGGGGTGCAAGAGGATTTCCTAAGGATCGAATATAGATCAACCAAGGGAGAGTGAGAGAGAAGGGTTGATTCTGATTCTTGAGTTACAGAGGGATCCAGCAGCAGGAATTTGGAGGTGAATATCTTGGTGAGGAAGGAATCAAAAGTAACCACTCAAATGAGATGTGTATCCACATCTTCCCTGATCAATGGATTGTGGAGAGAAGAAGCCAGTGGAGAATTTCCTGTAAGCCTATCAAAATTCCCCCATAGACTTAGATTCCGCTAAGTCCAGAGAACAGGAAACCAGCCGATGTGGTTCTGGTAAAACCTTTCTTTACCAAAATTTTCTGACATTTGAGGGGTCAGCAGCTGCTGGCCTGGTAGAGAGTAAGGAGGTGGGGAAGAGAAACATAAGTTAGAAAAATACAAAAGAAATCAGCCAATCTTCCCCTTTATGACTACAGTTTTCTGAATATACCCAGTCTTTATTTCTGAACTATATCCCAACTATGAAGGAAACAAGTAACCCTAAATTAATTTGGGGTTCTTAGACTCTCCTTAAACTTTCTGTACTGAGACTACTTTTTCAATTTAATCATAAAACTGCTTATTGCCTAAGTGCGTATAGGAAAGTCACGGGGTGTGTTCACTGTCCACACACAGGCAAGATCTTGGTTTGGGAAGGACATTATTAAGAAAAAGAATATAAAATTGTGATCATAGGAAAAGAAATCACAACAATTTATAGATTTTAAAAAGCTGAGTAATACACATATACCACGAAATAAAATCTTTGTTAGCTGCATGGAATACTGATATAACATTTTTTCTAATTAAATGTTTGCTTGCATATTCTTTGATTGTTTCTTCATATGACAATGGTTTATTCATATTAACCATTCATATTTCTGCAGAGAGAATAATGTTGTTCTGTGTTGATCAAACTTTATTTATAGCACAATATAGGATTGTGCACTACAAATATAAGTGTAATGATAAATTGCACTTCCTTTGTTTTCTCATCTAAAAGACAAACAAGAAATGCCTCTGGCATTTGTAAGTATATAGACTGCATTTTCAAGTTTGTTGTGACAACTGAATTCTCTGCATATAGTCTTATTGCTTGAGGATTAGAAAAGTTCTCAACAGACTCATTTCTGATTCTGTACAGTTCAAACCTGCTTTCTCCTCTCCTACCCAGACACCGTGTTCTATGTTCTTATCTGGATCCAACCTCTTGTTTGCACCTTATTGTTGTAACACCAGTTAGTTGGCCTGGCAAGCAGTAGAAGCAAAATTCAGACACGTACCTGCTTTCATGGCGCTTTCAGCCTGCTAGGTAGAAATAGACAACAGCCGATTGACCATGCTAAAAAGATGCAAGGTAAGTGCTTCAGAGGAAAGAAACATTGCTTTCTTTATATGAATGCACAAGAAAGGAACCTCAGCAGTAATTACTATGTAGTAGATAATGATTAAATACAGCAGAGAGGCTCAGATCATGTGGTTGTAGCCAGAGGAAGCCTGTCTGATTCCATCCAAAGCCTTGGATTGAATAACAGAACCCCTTTCTCATTCCTGAATCTCATTTCTCACTCTGCCCTTTTTATTGGGCTTTCTTATTAATGCCTGTTCTCAAGCTTTGTTACCACTACCAAGATCTACTCTTCTTATCCAACAGTGCTATTTTCCCGGAGTAGCTGGGGAAACATAGCAAAGAGAAAGGCCAGTCTGGCTTGTTTGAGTCATAGAAGACTGTTGAACTCAAGCTACCTCTTGGTATCTCAGAGCCCACTTGGACTTAGGCTGGGGTTCTTTCCAAACTACACATTCTTTCAGAGTCACCTTCCAGTTAGGACTTGTCGCCATAACAACTCCTGCTCTATAATACACAATGGGGGAATGGCATTATCGAGAGAGACAGGAAGAATGGATCAACGAGTGTAACATTTGCATTAAATTGTGGGTTGTTTTTGTCTCTGTATCTGTCTCTCTTAAGCCCTTGCCATTCTCTAAGTCCAGGTAATGGATATTTAGAAACTTACTTCTACATATTATGAAGATCATATAGCTTCATAATGACCTGAGGTGGTGCTTGTTTAAAATATAGGCTTCAAACTCCACTCTGGAACTATTTCTCAGAGGATCAGAGGAATTGGGCTTGGGGATCTAAATTTTAATTTAACTGCCCCACTCCAAAGTGAATGTGTTGTACCTTAAAGTCTGAGAATGACCACACCAAGGATAGTGCCCAATGTCCTTCCCAGTGGCCAGCATTAAGCAGTTGGATATCCAATTGTTAAAGCATCAAGCGTCCACACACGAGGTTCTGATTAAGTAAACCATAGCACCTTCACTTAAACAAATACCATGCAGTTGTATTAAACCATAGAAAACCAAATACTGATGAGATTTGTTATTAAGTGGAAAAAATAAAAATTCTGAGTAGTGTATAGGGCATACTGTGCTTTACACAAGAAAAGGTGAAAGTGACATACGCGTGTATGTTCTGTTTGCCTGAGTTCCCGTAAGGAAATACTAGAGGCAAACAGGAAACCTACAAAAGTGGTGTGACATACTGTTTGCAGGAATAGCCTCATGTGCTCACACTTCTATTTATCCACTCTCTTTGGGTAGTGCCTTGTCACACTGTCTCCGGACTTGGCCGTATAATCTGCTTCGGCCAGTGTGAAGCAAGCAGAACTTGGCAGTTGCCTTGTCTTGCTGCTCTTGGAACCCTCGACTGCCATGTGAAGAAGCCCAGGCTAGTCTGATGGATGATGACAGACACATGATCCAGCTGTCTACCCACTTCCCACCCCCATAACCTAGCTGGCAGCTTATCAGCTGCAGGGCGATATGGAATAAAGAATTTAGTATAGGGATTAGATCTTGCACAATTAGAAGTCATTAGCTGGTAAAAAATTCTATGGAAGGCTGCTGTTTTGCATCTGATGCTGTTCCTGAAGCCTCCGAAGGTCATCAGGGCAGGAGGTAAACAGAAAACAAGAGAGACTGAGGAAAAACTGGAACCTGTGTCTGTCTTCCCTTGTGTCTAATTCCTTTGCTGTGGAGCTGAATGTGTGCCTGGGGACTCGGGAGCAGAAGAAGGAGATGTCTGGGAGCTGCAGGAGTTGGGAGTCTTGCTGCTGCCCCACGGCCAAAGGCTGAGCCTGTGGGCTGACAACAAAGCACATGAGCTGCCTTGGTGCCTGAAGCCCTGCACCAACACTGCAGGCATAATGGCTCCTGCTTCGCTTCTACCCTCCAGGTATCACATACATAGTGGGATGTTGCCTATGCTAATCCAGAATTTTAAGTGGAAGGGAATTCTCCAAAATGTATTTGTAGTTAAGCTAAGTGAATGCAGTGTAACCGCCACACCGGCCTAGATCACCAAACTCCAGCCAAGGGGCCAACCAACCCCCGAAGCATGTCATATACTCAGCAGAGTTCTGCCAAGATCACCAGGACCAGGAGAAGGAGGCAGCTCACAAAGGAATCACAAGCTAAATTGTTGTTTTAAGCCACTAAGCTTGTTGCACAGCAAAAGTTGATACAAGTGGATTCTAAAAATGATAAAAGGTGTAGATAGTGAGATAAATGGGGACATGAGTGGTAGCTAGACTTCTCAATGTAGACCTTATTCTGTAAGACCTGCATCATTTTAACCTTTGAACCATGTGAATGTGCTACTTACTAATAAAGAATAATATTGACTTTAAGCATATCTGGAGGGACTGTCGTATGCTACCGGGTAGCCTGCTAATTATCGCAAAGGGCACTTTTTAAAGTGGGGGTGGGTGTGACTCGGAGAAACAGAAGAAGGGGTGTGTGCAAGTCAATCAAGTCCTCACAGCCTTGTTCATGGCAGACACAGAACAAATGTCTACCACATTCACGTGCCAGGCGCCCATCTTAGAGTCATCCTGTCTCCTCTGCCTTTCCTTCCTTACTCCAATCTTTGGGTTCTGTCTCTGAGCTATCTCTTAGACACACCATCTTCTTTTTGTCTCCGCTGCCATCGCTGTGGTCCAGACTATTCCGACAACTCAAAACCCTGATGCCGGATTGCCTGTCTCCAATCGCTTCTCTGTATTTAACAAGAGCGATACTCTTATAACAGAAACTGGATGTCATCCCTTCTCCCTATCTCTTGCTTGAAGCCTTCAATGTCTTCTCATTATGTTTTGAATTTATGTGAACTCCTTATCCTGATTTATAAGACCCTGCAAGACTCTACTCCTACCAAGCTCTCTGATTTCCAGTGTCACCCTTCCGGGCCCGGCCCACTAGCCCCCAACTCCGGTGGCTTTCTTTCAGTTCCTCCAGCACTCAAGCTCTTTCATACCTTTGGCCTTTGCAAACAGTGTTTCTTATGCCTGTCATTTCTTTCTCGTCCATAGAATACAAGCTCCATAACAAGGTAGAACCCTCTCTGCCTTGTTTAGCGTTGTATTCCAAGGTCCTAGCACAGGGCTTTACATGCTGAAACCTTGACAAATACTGGACAAATGAATAAATGAATAAAACAAGATGATTGAAGTAATCCATCTCTTTTCAGTGCACTTTGAGTATCCCTATTTTTAAGCATTCCTTGTTTCTTCTTAGATCTGTTTACCTGGCTCCATCCCTCACTTCACTCAGGTCTCTGCTGCAATGCTTCCTCCTCAGAAAGGACTGCCCTGACCCCCATCTTATGTAGCCTTGACCCTCTCCTAGTCCTTATCTATTTATGTATCTCTTAAAATATATATGTTTTTGTGGTTATATGATGGCAGGAAATATGCTTGTCCTATTAAGAGCTGTATCTGAGAACCTAGGACAGTGCTTAACACATAGGAAATGTTTGATGATACATACATATCTACATATGTACATACATAAATGGAACAAGGAATGGTGGCCCTGCCTTGTTCTCCCTAGACTCTGTGTGAGGATTGGTAGCCCTGACCTTGCATTCCAGCCCAGTCTCCTAACCCAGCTATCACTAACAGGGCTGCCCATTGTTGAGCATGTCAGAGTAACATCTCCTTTGAATTATCTATCACTGGGTCTTATCTACCTCCCGAAACCACCTTCCCTTGGTGTCCCTCCATTGTTACTAATTTTGTCTGTACCATGGCAAGATTGCTGTATCTCTTAGGGTGCTATGCTTGGCTTGCCGTACTAAACCTTCTTTCTCGCTGTGTGTTTCCCCACCTCACCTCTTTTGGAAGATCTGGAGCCTGTTTCTATTTCCAGTTGCCTCAACTCGCTATGTGCAACTGGCCACACCTCCCTGAATCTTGTGACATGATTGCAAAGTCAAGTCCCCCAAAAAGTTAAGGAAACTCAGCAATGCCTCCTGAAGCTTTAGAGCTGCGTCATTCTTCTAAACAGTTACATAGATTTCATAATTTGAATTTTCTAGGATGAGTTGAACTTTTACCTGTTGACAGTGAATGTTTGCAGAAAGCGTGAGCACACATACAGGTACATAGATGAATAGAAATGGTCATTAATAGCAGTTGCTTCTGGAGATCTCAGGAAGTGTCCAAAGAGAACACTACCTTCTCTATACTATTTTAGTTTTATAATAAGGAAAATGCAAACATGTATTGCTTATGGAATTAAAGATGATTAAAAACATTAAAGAAACAAATTTTAGCTAGAAAAAAAATGAACCTCCTTTTGTCAAAGCACCTTTCTCAGGGATGGTCGGAAGTGATCATGTAAATGGACTTTAGTCCCCTCTCTGGGTGATGGTGGTGAATGTTGCAAAAGACAAGCAGCCAGGTTGTCCTGGGAGAAGGTCCTCTGGGCAGCCCATTTCCCAGTTTAGCAGCACGGTAACTCTTCTTCCTTTGGTGAACTTTAAGGAATTTCAAGTTTTACTTTGAACTCGATCTCTTGCGTCAGGAGAGTGGAGTCTAACAAATGGAAAACTTTCTCGGCATTTTATCACAGAAGATTCCTGGAACATAGCTGCATCCCTGAAAAATCTCTCCAGGACTTCTCAGAAAAGCTCAGGCCCAGATCCTGCGATTGCATCATGGTGCAATGATTGCGTTGCACAGCTAAGCCAGCGGGATGTTATGCAGCTGTCGTCTGGTGTCTGGGCCATTGAGTCGCATTAGAAAGGTGTGATAACAATGAATCAGCACAGGCCTTGTATTTTTATTGGGCTTTTCTTTCACAAATGCTTCCTGACACCTCACTTATCTTTGCAACGTAACAGTGTAAGGATCTGGAGGCAGGCGTCACCATGTCTGTTTTCCTGGAGAACTGTTTCAGCAGTGCTGGCCTTTGGGGGCTGGCCTTTCAGCTGCACCACCTCAGGCCCTTTGCACTTGCTGCTTGTTTTCTCAATGCTTTGGCAGGATCCTGTTCTCATTCAGTCCACCGTTCGAGTATCGTTTCCTTGGAGAAAACTTCTCTGCCCACTCAAGTTCCCCTCCAGCTACTTTCTGTTACGTCACCTTGTGTTATATTCTGTATAGTGCATAGCACTATCTGGGACTACGTGGTTTACTTATTCTTTTAAAATGTATTGTTGCCCCCTCCCAATGTAAAAGCACACACGAATTTGTCATGTTTGTTGCCAAATAACCAACACAATTCCTGATACCTTATGGGCACTCAGGAATATCTTGAATGTGTGAAGAAGTGGTTTCCTAGAGATTGAGCTAGAACAGTGATTCTCAGCCCCATGCAGGCTCATTAAAATCATCTAAGGCACTTTTTAAAAACACCATGCCCAGGGCCACTCTTCGGAGATGGCCATTTATCCATTTAACAGGGCTGCCCAGGCCTTGGTATTTTTACTGGGCCTAGGCCTTGGTATTTTTAAAAGCTACCCAAGTGATTCTAATGCATGTCCAGGATTGGGGCAGATGATCTTTCAAGTCCTTTCTGTTGCAATCTCCCTCCACCCCCAAGGAGGGAAGATTATGGTGATGAGCACCACAGTGATCACAGGGGAGGTAGTATGTGGTTGTACTTGGTCTGGGATGCATTATGTGCAAAGGACATCAGACAGGTGCAAGATGTACCCCAAATCACTCACTCTATCAGCAGAACTGAGACAGCAACCCACATTTTCTGATCACAAAAGAGCGGTCCTTTCCCTGAAACATTTGTCTCTCACCTCTTAGATGCACACTTACTCCGTGATATTCTAAAAGACCCCACAGAAATCAGCATGCAGATTTTCACTACCTTTCTCTGAACTTAGAATTGCATTTAGGTGGCAGATCTGCCAAGGAAGAAGTTTCTGGATAAACGCTTTTGCTCATTATTGTTCTTGTCCCCCTCTTTTTCCTTCTGCTTCTATTTTTTTCCTGTCTCCATTCCTTTCTCTCTCTAATCGAAACCACTTTATATTTTCTAGCACTTTCCAAAATGCTTCCTCAAACATTTGAAAATTTGTTTGTTTGGTTTTTTTCACTCCCCAACTTGGAGAGTTCTCTGCATAGCACTGTGGGCAATCTATGGATAAGAAAAAAAACCCTCCCCATCCAAATATTCCATCTCATCTTCATGCAAACAGGCCACACAGATTATACTTCACCACAAATCCCAGAAGATATTGTCTTCTCAGACCACAGACATGGAGAAAGAATTGGAGTCTGTACTTGACCCTTCTCCAGACTGTGAAAGTTGCAAAGTTCCTGGGAAAACAATAGACCATCAAGGTCTTCTGGGCATTTGAGAAAGATAGGTCATATAAATTTTGAGTTTTGTGAGTCTCTAAACAAATCCTCTCTTCTGTCGATTAAAAAATTGATTTATGAGGAGTGAAGTTGCCACGTAGTTTGGATACACCATGCTCTGGGGCTGAAAAGAGAAGGAAATGTGATTTTGTTTGGAAGACCTTTTATACTGTTGGCTGTCTAGTGCGGAGCATAGAATCTGGGTGCAGAAAAGATGGAGAGGGGATGGGACCGATGCTGGGTGGAAGGATGGATTGGACAGGATGCAGGGTCTGGCCCTGAGAGAAGCGTTACATTGCTTGCAGCTGTGGGATGGTTTGGAGGTCCCATTTTCCTAGATTCCTTTAGGGTCTCTTTGTTTCTGATGAGATGGTAAGGGACACAGGGCATGTTGAGTTCAGCCCTTCTGGTCCTGGGAGGAGCATGTGTTTTGTGCCTGTGCATGTAGATATGAAACCCAGCAGACCCGAAAATCTTCTCTGTGGGGTGTTCCAGGGGAGAGGCCAGGTGGGACATGACATGGTTATTACGATGACCACACAGCACACGCTGACCTCCCCTGACTCAGCACTTCCCATTCTCCAGTAAAAAATGAGTGGGAAAGGTTCATTTGTGTCAGGCTTCCCTCATGATTTAAATGCTGTGTACTGCACCCAGGACACCTGTGTTTGTTGAGCAATAATAGAGGAGGCTTTTGAGAGGTTTGCAAAAGACCAGGCAGTGAAAGAGATGAGTAATGAATTGGAGGTTCCCTCTGGGGCTGAAGACTGTGAGTGTGTGGGAAGATGTAGTTGGGAGGAGGGAGAAGAGAAGAATGGGATTTAGGAAAAACTAGCCTTTTTATTCATTTATGCAGTAATTTTGTAGCTATTAATTGAACATCTTTGAGGGCAAGCTGCTTTCCTAATCTAATGGGTATGTCAAAGTGAATCCAAGGGACCTTGCCTTTCTCATATTTGCTCAACATATACTTACTTAAGTTCGGTGATAACTTTCCTGACTCCTGGGTGGACATACTGCTCTCTTCTCTATGCTTCAGTAGCCCCTTGTGGGGACGTCTCTGGCCCTCACATTTGTTACTTTCTGATCCCTGTGTACCCTTCCATCTGCCCCATAAGGCTCTGAGGTCCGCAGACAGGGATCCTGTTGTGGTCACCTTTGAAGCCCATGCCTATGGAAGGTGCTCAATCAAGGTTGAGTAAATGGATTTCACAATCAATATTTAATTTGGAAAGGTGGTTTGGTTGTCACATATTTAAAATATGATGATTGAATTTCCCAATCTGTTCCAGGAACTGAGACTGTGGAAGTTGCAAGGTTCCTGGGAAAATAATGACCACCACGGTCTTCTGGGCATTTGGGGAACATAGGTCCTATGAAATTTGAATTCAACTGGAATTGAAAGTGATACGTTGAGACCTATGGATTTTCAACTTCTCCAATATCAGAACTAACCCCGTGGAGGACTGGTGCATAGGCCAAAATTATTGGTCATTATTTAGGCACAGTTAATACAGTTTTGTTTTGTTTTTAAATCAGTGTGATCCTTCTCTAACTCATTTTTCTCTCTCCTTATGTCCCCATGCCATGTCTCAATATGTGCCACATCCAAGGAGTACTCAAAAGCAATGACAAAGATATATTTATTAAGTCCTTCCATGTGTCAAGCTCTATTCTAAGTGCATTGCATGTTTCGTTTCATTTACTCCTCAGGCAATCCCATGAGGATGATACTATTACTCTCATTCTAAAATAAAAAAGTAGAGACACAAAGAGTTTAAGTCATTTGCTCAAGGTCACACAGCTTATGGGTGGGGTAGAAACAGGATTCCTGCCCAGCCAGTTGGCTTCCAGGAACTGTGCCCTTCACTTCTTTACTATATTGTCTCCCCTATTTGGTTATTTACCCTACAGGAGGGATAAACAAATTTCACCTCCTGTGCTAAAGATCTGTTGCTAGAAGCATACCTTGACCTGATTTTTCCTTACTGATTCTTCAAGACTTGGCATGATCCCCTGTGGGGAGTCATCCTGAAGCTCTTCCAGACTGAGCCAGAGATTGGTTTCTGTATTTCTGTAAAACTCTGCTCTTTTTTTTCAGGTGGCATCAATTATAATTGCCTAGTTTCTTGTCTGTTTATCCCATGAGTCTCAGAGTTACTTAAGGACAGAAACTTTCATCTCTTAGTCCCTAGAACCTGTTGCTAAATAAATATTTGTTCAGCTAATTAATTCAGAAGAAACTTGCAGTTTACTTCCATCTTCTCAAGAGCCTTAGCATAGGAAGCTTATTGCTCTACTTATTCATTCCTTATTTCATAGACTGATTTATTCATTCTTTAAGTAGATACTTATTGAGGGGGACCTATTATGTATTAAGCAATCTTCTGGGGCCTGGAATGATAAAACAAGCATGGTTCCTGCTCACAAGAAATCTTCATTGTTGGGGTGTAGACATTAATCAAAATTGTCTAATTAAAAATTGGACTATGCTATGGGAGAAAGGCACAGGATGCTATGTGATAATATAAAACTAAACAGAAGGGCCCCTGGGTCCCAGAGAAAACCCATGATCCTGCCAAAGGGTCATGTAGGTCATCCTTTGACTCTCTAGGGGGTGGGTATGCCCCTGAGTCAATAATAGCCACTACTGATGATAGCAGGAAAGTTGAATGCAAATTTGGAAAGTCAGGGCAAGTCGATAAGTTATTCTTACAAAAAGTCTTAGAATCGTTGAGTTAAAGGGACCACAACAATCACTGAATTCAACTTTATATATACTGGAAAAGCTCACCTTAAGATTCCAAGTAAACTGATTGTGCAAAGAGAATGCAAGTCAATCCCAGTTTATGAGAATTTACTCAATATCCCAACACTAGTCCTGGTAATAAATAGAGACCTATCTAGAAGTATCTACCGAGAAACTTTATGAGGCACTGAGGGACTTATCCCGATGTTCTCGGGTACTTTTACACAAGATACAGAATGAATTTTCCCAAACCAAGATTGGATTTTGATAGATATTTATTCCAAATTCGTCTAGGTGCTACCCTCTGGTGGGAAAACCAGGTAGCAGAGATTAAACTTCTAATCTCAGAAAATATTCTGATAGAGAGTGTTTTTGTTTTATTTAACGGAGGGATCATAAGATATTGTTAAAACAACTTGAACATCTGGTTTAGGGATAAAGTCATTTTATTGTGTGAGTGCCAAGCTACAGAGCCAAGCTTACCAAGAAAGCCTCCTTCTCTCCCAGCCTTCTGAAAAGCCTAATACCCAACTATAATAATATGTGCCCTCCAACATAAACGAAGAGTACAGGGGAACACACGTAGGGCTTCAAGACTCCAGGAAAATTCACCTGGTGGTTGGAAAACCGGAGCATTACAGAGCAGACGCCCTTTTGAATCTTTTCTCCAGCTAACTGCCACCTACTCAAACTTTTAGTGAAAACAGTCAAAAAGGAAGCAGTATCCAAAAGGAGTGTTCATCAAATCACAGTAAAATCCCTCCTCCATCAAGTCGAGGGATTGATATTTCATCTTAGAGAAAATAGAATCTGAGTTAGCAAGGATGCTTAGAGGGCACATAGAATGGGCTGTTCTCTCCACACACGCCCAGTGTTTGTATAGTCCTCCTCCATTCTTGCTCTTTTGCTCTAGACATGCTCTTACGCTACATAGACTCATTATTTATTCAAAAAATATCAGGAAGCACCTATCAGGTAGCAGGCTCTGTACCAGGCACTGTACTCTTTGAAATGATGGCAATTATGTTTTAGGTAGCCAAGATCCAATTAAACAGACATACACGTAAAACAATGGCTAGTTGGGGGAAAGTTATGAAAGATACAAAGAAAGCCCCGGGAACAACAGGCACCTACCTGGCCCTGCTATTTCTCCCCATTACATTCATGGCAGACCCGTTAGTTCAACATGACACCCTTCCCACACCTCAGAGAGTCGATTCCAAATGCTCAAATTAGCAAACAAGTTGAAGCCTACCTGCTGTCCCCAACCTGGGTTTTCAGTCAGGGATAATAAAGTCCCAAAATAAATCTATCTACTCATGGTACCAAAGAGTTGGAAAACAGCCCAGATGTCTGTTTTGCTTAAGCCCTTGTTTTGCAGTGACCAAAATTAGGGCAGCAACCTGCCACCATCTACCAGCTCACCTGGGCAACGCCATGGAGGGATACAAGTCTCATGACTCCAATTCCAGGGCCTTCGCCTGTTGTCTTCAGTTCAGACTGTCAGGTTTTTGTCTGTCCTACTCAATCATTTCTTCATTTACTGTGTTTTCCTAACTTGAGGAACCTAGCAGATGGAGAACAGTAAAGTTACAAGGGTCCGAAGTTAAGCACATTTTGTTGTTGGTGAGGTGAATCAAAGAGCAGGAGATTACGGAAGCTTAAACAAGAAAAGTATATCACAACCCAGCAACTGAACAGGAATTAGGTTGTTTCTTTCTTAACTGTCAGAATTTCCCAAATGCGGAGAAATCATCCTCTTGAGTCCTCTAATGGTCTTTTCAGGAGTGGGGACTTGGGAAGGGAGGAAGGGGTGAGCATAAGAAAGATGTGGAGAGAGGAATTGCATTATTTCTTTTTGATATTTGCTACCTGCTCTTGCAGTGATTACCTCCGTAACGCAAATGCTGGCAGGGATCCAAGACATACGCCAAACCCAGGGTGCTTTTTTTTTTTTTGCACCTGAAGCAGTTTGCCAAAGGAAGTCAACTATCAACAGGTTTTAAGGCTGACAATCCAAGTCTCCTCACAGAATTGACTCAGCAGTTATTTTGTCCAAGGTACATAGAGCAAGTTTGCTAAGTCTGGGTCATTCTGATAAATTCTTGAAAACAGGGACCCCAAACTGCAAGGAGAGAACATCAAAGATCTCCTGGGGTTGTAACTAAGAGTTGGCAACTAGCCTATGTCCTCACTTCACTCCAGCCTTTGGGCCTGCAGCAAGAGGAAACTCACTAGGCAGAACCCTTCTTTAAAACCATCTGCTCAGCTGTGGCTCCCCTGAAGAATCAGAGCTGCTCGATTTGAAAAAATCTCAGTAGACCATCCAGGCTCACCCCTATTCCAGGGAGTTAGATGGACGATGTTGCTAACAAGACTATATTGCAGGCTTGCCTGTGAAGAGAAGAAAGATTAGAGGACTCAGTGAATAGATGGGTCCCCAGAGGACCCAATGGAAATAGAAGGTGACTCCCTGGTTCAGGTAGGAAAATAATAGGACATAACAGGACAGTAACCCTCATACTTTTGAATGTGCCAGAATGACCTGGAGAGCTTTTAAAACAGAAATCACTGGACCTTACCGCCAGAGCCTGTGACTCTAGTTGGTCTGGGGTTCAAGAATTTTCTATTACTTTTTAAAGTGTAATTCTTTTTTTCAATAAGAGTTTGTGCTCAATATTATTTTGTATTCGTTTCAGATGTACAGCATAGTGGCTAGACAATCCTGTACTTTACAAAGTGTTCTCCCCAAACAGGCCACTTTTTTCTTCTTCTTTTTTAATTAAAGGATAGTTGGCAGTATAGATTATATTAGTTTCAGGTGTACAACATAGTGATTCGACATTTATACACCTTATCATCACCACACTGAGCCTAGTCACCATTTCTGGTGATGCTGTTATTGCTGGTCCTGAAAACACCCTTGGAGAACTTTTGTAATAGGTATAAGGAGGGAAGGAAATGATGACAACAGCCACATCATCCAGTTTCCTCACCTTCTGGAGGTCTCCGAGAAGGAGTCGGCGAGCAGGCGTTCTCCAGTTAGATAGACGGGTGTTGGTCTTTTCTGTTCTCTCAAGGCCATATTTGGACTTAGTGAAGGAGCTGAGCGAGGGAGGGCCTGTGCCAACCGGCATAGGCCACAAAAATGGTTCTCCGGTGTAGGGGAGATTCAGTTAAAAGCATGAAAATATAAAGATAGGTGCCTCATGGGGATGAGGCGGCCGAGCCCTAGAGAGAGTGAGTTGGGTGGGAGTGGGGTAAGCCGGAGAGAGGATGTCCAGGCCTCCTGCTTGCTATGGTTCCTTCACTGTGTCACCAAGTACCTGATAGGGTGGAAATGATAAAGTATTCCAATTATGTGAACTTTTATTTCTATTTCTGATACACTGGAGTTTGGGAGGAAGAGCTCCAGACCAGGAGTTGGCGGGGCCCAATCCTGGCTTCACCACACAAAGCAGAACCCCTTAGCCCCCTGCATCTTCGCTTCTTCATCTGCCAGTGGAAATAGCAGTGTTTGCCCTGCAATCCTGCTGAACTCCTTGAGGGTCCGATGTAAAAGCACTTTACAGGAATATAAATTTATAGAAATGGAATAGATTATTATTCATTCATTCAACAAGGTAGTATTGGGTGTCGACTATGTGCTGGGCTCTGGGATATGGTGAGGAACAAAGTAAGCAGTCTCTTTGTAGGGAAAAGAGGAAATAATAGGCTGTCTTTTTAGTCAATTTTTCTTTACTCACCCCTCTTCTAACTTTGCCACTACTGAGAAGATGTCTAATGGGACCAGCAGAGAGTTAAGATGCAGCTTTACAGGTTTGCCAGGAGAGAGTTTCGGGAACCCTTGCCTCCCCTCTTTAGAATACCACAGATTCTCATCTCTAACCTCCAAGTGACAGATGAAGGAAAGAAGGCAGAGCCAGCAAGGGACAAGCAGTCAGGGTGGTGGAGTGGGGAGCAGGGAGGCCATGCCATAGAGTCGTTGGGTCCATACCCTTGCACAAAAGGGATGGCCTTGGGTAAGCTATTTAAAATCTCTGGCTCCATTTTTATTAGTCATATGGAAACACATTGGGTTCAAGACTCCACAGTTTTGGTTGTCTGAATACTGAAAAACTCTGTCCCAGCTGGTAAAAGTTTCTGCTTTTCAAATGTTCCCCCCTCCTTGCTACTCTGGGCATCCAGGCCTCTCTTCTGGGACCCCTGGACCAGTCCACATTCCAGCAACTAAGAGCTGTGATGCCTGGCTCCGTGGGTGCCTCCGTTCCCACCTCCAGTGCAGCCTCCTAGTCATTTCTGATTGTGTCAAACTTCCTGTTAAAGATTTTTGATCAGCACTTGAATATCATTTATCTGTACAGTTTTTGTGATGATCACATAATGATCTCAGTAAAGCAAATGTCTCAGTTACTACTGTTAAGTGGATGCTCAATACAGTTTTATTTCCTCCTAAGAAAAGGCAGTGTTCTTAGTGATAAAGGGTGGGCAGAAGTGGGCAGGAAGGAAAGAAAGGCAAGAAGTTGGTTGAGAAGGAGCAGAGCGAGAATATCGTAGGCGGGTGGGGAGACACACTTCTCCCTGGATGTTGGATGTGCTTAGCAAGTACCTTCCTGGAGTCCAAAGAGAATGCAAGACCCTGTCAAAGGGCTTGGAGTTCCTTGAATGCAGCACAAAGTGTCATTGTTACATAGTCACAGCTCTTGCACATATCGCTAATTTATTTCATTCTAATCTCCTCAGCACTGGGGAGACGAAAGTCTGAGCATTTCTTCCTTCGCCCAGCCCTGCAACCTGCTACTGGGAGAATAGTTTCCTTGTTTCGCTGGGGCTCCTCTCACATTTGCACTTTCTTGGCAAACCTGCCAAAAGGTATCAGAGTCACCAGGCACACCCTGGAATATTGATATGTTTGGAATTTTATCAAATGCCCCACAAAATGGGACTATTTGTGCCTGGTGGCGCTCAATTTTAAAATATTTCAAAGTGATCAGAAAAAAATTATTTGGACTCTGTCCTTCACAACGAGCTTTTTAGGATTTATGTATTTTGATAGACACCTCACTCTTCCCAAGAAACAAGGTCAGGCAGGTCCCTGGTTTTGACATATCAGTACTGAGTGGCGGAAAGATGGCTGGACTCCAATCTTGTTTTTCAGTGGTATTTCTTTGCCTTGTTCCTCGGTGTCTCCTTTCTTGCAGGAGGGGCCTAGAAAAGCTGCTCACAGCAGTCTCCATTGGCATGGTCTTAAGGCCAGGAATTAGCAAACTAAGAGTCCTAACCCTGTAGCTTTGAAGGCTGGCTGTGAGCAGCCACAGATCTGAATGTCAAGGGCCCCAGGGGCCTGAGGGTCCCAGAGCCCAGAGGGAAAAAAATGCTTTGCTGTTTACCAGTCGGAACATCCCACACTTGTTGCTTTCACTGTGTCCCCTGACCTTACCCTAGGAGTTACACTGATGCTTCCTTATGATTCTCAGATCCTCAGGCTTACCTTCCCCACCTGATTTGCAAAAAGGTCCCTGGCTTACCCACTTACGGGAAGGTCCATCTTCCGCACTCACCAGTCCTCTCCAGCTCAGGGCTTGTTCCTTTG
>PVJI01011773.1:0-54590 GCA_004026765.1 Micronycteris hirsuta
CCCACCCTCTCCCCTTACCACTCCCCTGTTGATATTCCTCCATACCTCATATAACTCCCTTCAACATTTCATACAATAAAGGCTGGGTGGTGATGAACTTTTTGAACTTGACCTTATCTGCAAAGCACTTTCTCTGCCCTTCCATTCTAAATGAAATCTTTGCTGGATAGAGTATTCTTGGATGTAGGTCCTTGCCTTTGATGGCTTGGAACACCTCTGTCCAGCCCCTTCTTGCCTACAAGGTCTCCTTTGAGAAATCAGCTGACAGTCTTATGGGGATTCCTTTGTAGGTAACTGTCTCCTTTCCTCTCGCTGCTCCCAGGATCCTTTCCTTATTTTTGACCTTGGGTAATGTAATTATGATGTGTCTTGGTGTGTTCCTCTTTGGATCCAACTTCTTTGGGACTCTCTGAGCTTTTAGACTCTCCCGAAAGTCTATTTCCTTCGCCAGCTTTGGGAAATTCTCCATCATTATGTGTTCAAATATTTTTTCAATTCCTTGGATTTCTTCTTCTTCTTCTGGCAGCCCTATGATCCATATGTTGGGACGTTTACAGATGTCTTGGAGGTTTCTGAGCCCCTCCTCCATTTTTTGAATTCTTATTGCTTCATTCTTTTCTGGTTGGATGTTTTTTTCTTTCTGCTGGTCCACTCTGTTGATTTGAGTCCCAGTTTCCTTATCTCTGTTGGTTCCCTGCAGATCTCTCCTCATTTGTTCAAGCAAGTTCGTTAATTTTTCATCGAATTCTGAAAGCATCCTTATTACAAGGGATTTGAACTGTGCATCTGATAGGTTGGCTATCTCTTGGTCGGTTAGCTCTGGGGTTTTGATTTGTTCCTTTCTTTGGGCCATTTTTTCCCCCCATTGGTGATCCTGTTGCTGTAAGGGGGGCGGAGTCTTGGGGATCCCCTGTGCAGGGAAGTTCCCGGTAGTTGTGCTGTGATGTAGCCTCTGGGGGTGGGACCTGAGCGCACAATGGCGCCTTCTCCGCTCTCTGCACCCACACCGCCTCCTGCAAGCAATTTGGGCCCCTCTGCGCTGGCTCCGGGGGTCGCTCTGGGGTCGGCGGTCGGGCTGCACAGCTCGAATCCCCCGCGGGTCTCCCCAGCAAACTTTCCTGTGAGGCCGGGAGTTCCTCCGGCCGCGGACTCCACCCCCATAGGTGCTCTCACTCTGCACCAATGGGTTGCACCCTGCTTTCTTTCCCGGTTTCTCTGCACACGAATGCAGACCTGCCCAGTCCACCAGTCTCGGCCCTGCTGGGTCTGGATGAGCCGGGCGCAGACCGCACTTCAGTCAGGGCCAGTCTGGGTGTGCTGCGGCCCCGTGGGAACCGCCCCTCCAACCGCGGACCTGCCGTCTGCTCACCTGCTCGCTGTGGGGTCGCAGAGTGTTCTCCCTCCACCCTGCTCCTCCCGGCTCACCAGACTGGATAAATATATCTTCTTTAATTCCTGGGTTGTCGGACTTCCTTTCAATATGATTTTATGTCAGATCTGGCTGTGTTTGGATGTGTAGATATCTGATTTTTTTCCTTGTTTGGTTGTGCGAGGCGGTACGGTGCATTCACCTATGCCGCCATCTTAGGAAGTCCCGCAAACATAATATATTTTAAACCATACATTTCATGTACAAGAAATTTCATGCTCATTTGTGGTATACTCTTATTTTTCTATCTTCATTTTTATTTCCTTTGATATCGTTATTTTAAAAATCTTGTCACATTATAATATGATAACGTATAAATACTAAACAGTATCTGATATATGCTAATTATTTGAAGACTAAAATGCATATGCCACTGAAGCAAAGGGTACTCTTAAGGTTTGTTTTAATTAGTTACTCAGGCCAAAAGGAAGTGTGCAAACTGGTTAAAGTTATGTGCTTTAGTGTCAGACTTATAATTCAATCTTATCTCTTGTTCATCCTAGCTGCCTCAATGTTCTTGGCCTGAGTTTTCCTTCCATAAAACTGGGCTAATACTACTCATCTCATAGGGTTCTTGTGAAATTAAATAAAATAATGATTGTGTAAAACATAGATCAGTTCCTGGCACATTGTAAACACTAATACATTGAACATATTATCATTATTTTCATTAGTATTCTTATTCTTATTATTGTATATTCATCTTGCTTACATTAAAAAGGACTGTTTGACCTTTTACTTTATATTACTTGTATGCTGGCAGAAAAGTCTTATTCTCTAAAAATGTTGCATTGTGGTATATAAATGGTTATCACAAGAGACAGACATAATTTCCTGACTTGTAATAAACAGATTCTCATACCACAATGTATATGTACTATGCTTAAGATATTGAACCTTGTTCTGGAATGGAATAATTTTCTAAAAAAAATGAATCTAACACTCATAAAAGTTCACTTATTCACAAATTTCCCTGGCAGTTAATTTTAAGAAATATTTTTGGCATATTTTCTCCTCAACATTTAAAGGTACATGTGAAATGCCAGAGAGATGTGTTAATATATCATGTTATATATAACCTATAGAACTTTAAATGAGAAGTAATAACCCACAATAAACAAACATTAAGTCAGTAAATGCAGATGGAAGCTGCAGTTCTCCTTCCTGATAAAAATCCTGCTTATGAATGCCCTTACCTTCATCCACATGTCTGAAGAAAAAAGTGCCTTTTCTCATTATCCCTTCCATTACTAGTTCCCCAGGTCTTCAATTTTTCTGCACTTTTTAGGTGAATATATTAATTATTGCACATCTTAAGTTGTATGTTTGCTTTTTCTGGTGGTTTTAAAATCTATATGAACTGTGAGGTGTATGTCTAGAATGAAAATATATAAGCATGAGAAGAGGACTTGGGTAAAAATAACTCAAGAGGTGAAGAGAAATATTATCATCATCTAAGCCTGTGGAGACTGGATAGCCAGATGAAAAATCTGAATAATGACTTCTAGCACTAATCATAAAACTGTCCAAGGCCATATATTGCAGCAATGGAAATTTTAGCATAAAATTTCATTATGCTAAAAACAAAGATGGAATATTCTTGACTTTGAATATAAGTTCATTTAAAAGTGCTACTACTTATCCCAATTGAATTATTGGCTATAATTAGTCAATAAAATAGATAAGAATCTCAGGAGAAAATTACTATGTCAGATAAGATTTCATAATAATCAAGATCTCAGATAGATAAACTGACTTTAAACAAGAATATGTTACGAATTCAGAAAATATATATGTGTGTATATATATATGTGTGTGTATATATATTAAATGTATATATTAAAATGAAGGGTAGTCCAAGAAAAATGAGAAGCTCTGAAAATGAAATTCTGACTACATGTCAAAATTATCCCAAAGAAAACCCTAAAGGCATAAAAGAGAAATGACTACTGAGTGCTTATGACATTAAATATTCCCATTTTCAAAAAGCATGCAGCCAAAAACTACGCAGGTGAGTCTGATGTCAATTTCAAAGAGCATCTAAAAATTTGTGGAGCAGAAATGATTACATGAGCTATTTGGAATTTTAGGTCATTGAAATGAGGATCATTTTTTAAAAATATAAGATAATTGGACTCATAAATCAGGAACATACCTTAGACATAATAATACACATCTTGATGTTAGTAAAGCCTCTTATTAAATCCTTACTGATAAGCTAGAGAAATACGAACTGATTAATGGATGCTGTCCATTATTGCTGTCTACATAGAAAAAAATATCTAGTAGCCTACTAAAGTGCAAAGTATTGTACTTGCCCTGTTTGATGATTGATGGAGATATAAAAGACACTGGATTTACAAATGACACAAAGCTGGGAGGGATGACTAAGGAAGTGTGTGAAAGATTAAAAATTCAGAACTCTCTCCACAGATTAATGATGAGTTTAGATTTTAAAAAAATCAGCTGAACAATTGTAGGACAGGAGGGACCAAACAGTCATAATTCATGTAGCAATTTCAATGTGAGACAATGGTAGAACATGACTGTCAAAATGCTAATGGATGCATTAATGTAAGTATTGTGCATCAAGGAAAGTAGATCATCATCCTATGGCTATTTAGACCAAACATGGAATATTACCTTAAATGAAAGGGAAAGAGAGAATGACTGGAGATGTCAAGTTACTGGAGTTATCAATAGAAGGGTCACAAATTTGGGAAAGATCTTGGAAACCATCTCACACATCATGAGTAAATAAAATTTTGAAACTGCTTCATTTCCCATTGACTTCGACACCTTTATATCTTAAGTCCCAGTTTTGGTTCAACTGGAAAAAGTTTTCCTTCACCTTACTTTGGTTACATAATATCTATTTGATAACATATATCTGTCTCATTGAGTATCTACATCTCTCATTAGGGTTTTCAATAATATATGGTTTTATTGTTAATCAATGTTTTAATGTTTTTATTTTTGTTCCCCAAGGGAACTAATCTCTGACGTATGGGATATCACAGTAGAGCCAATTTTTTATTTCTTAAAATAGCCCAACTCTTTATGAAAGCTGGACAATCATCTTGCCAGTCTTGTAAAAAGCTGCAGTGAGGTTTTTTTCAAAAATTTGATTTTGGAAAGAGAGGGGTAAGGAGGAGAAGGAAACATCAATTTGTTGTTCCACTTAATTATACATTCATTGGTTGATTCTTATATGTGCCTTGACTAGGGATTGAATTTGCAAACTTGATGTATCGGGACAATGTTCTAATCAACTGAGCTACCCAGCCAGGGCCTATAGTGAGCTTTCTTGAAGCTGGGTTTATAACTTAGTAGTACAAGTAAGCCTTGTATTTTAATACATTTCTTATGACTAATTCTTACTATCAGTAAGGGGATTGAGTCAGGATAAAGTTGTGTTAGTGTGGTGAGGAAGAATTGATTAAATGTGTAATTAAGCATTCCTCAGAAAACTAAAAATGGATCTGCCTTTTGACCCAGACATTCCACTACTGGGATTATACCCTAAGAGCCCTGAAACACCAATTCAAAAGAACCGATGCATTCCAATGTTCATAGCAGCACAATTCACAATAGCCAAGTGCTGGAAGCAACCTAAGTGCTCATCTACAAATGAGTGGATCAAGAAACTATGGTACATTTACACAATGGAATTCTATGCAGCAGAGAGGAAGAAGGAGCTTATACCCTTTGCAACAGCATGGATGGAACTGGAGAGCATTATGCTAAGTGAAGTAAGCCAGGCGGTGAGGGACAGATACCATATGATCTCACCTTTAACTGGAACATAATCAACAAAAGAAAAAAGTAAGAAAAACATAACCAGAGACATTGAAATTAAGAACAATCTAACAATAGCCAGAGGGAGGGGGGAGGAGAAAATGGGGAGAAGGGGTTTTCAGGAACCACTATAGAGGACACAGGGACAGAACCAAGGGGGAGGAAGGAGGCAGGGAGGCAGGGAAGGGAGGTGGGGTTGGAGGGGGAGGGGAAGGGGAGGGGAGAGGATGCGGATAAGTGTAATTGAAAAGCAATAAAGTAATTATTAAAAAAATGTGTAATTATGCTCTGTTTTTATAAATTAGTGGTTATGTGCTGACTCATTAACAGAGAGTTCTGTAGCACATATTCCTTCGGAGTAAACTAAGGCGTTTGTGTAGTCACACCAACATTCCCCAACAGCAATATTATACACATAATAGGGGCTCAGTTAATACTTGCCAAATGAAAAAGATTGTTCTTATAAAACTTTTTTCTTAAAAAAAATCACCTAGGTGCATAGTAAAGCTTTTTTATTTTACCAGTGACAGAACATCTATCTAATAAAATATCTTACCATTCAAATTGAGTACTCTAGAGAAAAGACCAGTGGGTTACAGAGAGAAGAAGCTTTATCTTGTACAATATACAGGAATTTTGGACCAAAAGTCCATTCAGTAATAGTTACTTTGAACACTGCTCATAAACTCTGCAACTGTAGTGTATCTTCTTTACATTCCCCTTTCCAATATCTACTAGATTTCGAGAAGTGAATGGAAAACAGTGAAGGACTGTTCTGGTTAAAACTAAGATACTCAGGCTTAAAAGGAAAGGATGTGCCCACTTATTGAAGATGTTACCCACACAAGGTACTTACTAGTGAAAACCACTAACCATTAGATATGAAAGGGGCCATAAAGATTATTTAGTTTTACAGATCAGAAAAACAAATGAAAATTAATTCATAATCCCAAAACCAATTAGTTGCAGCCCCTGGTTTTTTTTTTTTTTCCCTAGCCTCATGCTTTTAATGTGGTTTTGACTTGAATCAGGAAAAGGTGAAAGGTAAATGACAGCAAAGTCCTAGGAGGAATGAGATTTTCTCCACTACTTACCTTCTTTTCTCCTTATAGACTTACATAAGTCCTAAGTCCTTACACAGGAGAGTAAATGGAATGTATTTTGTGACTATCTTTTTGAAATTTGGGGAATTTAAAAGGCCCTATCATCTATGTAAACATTTTAAATCAATTACATATTTTTGGTTCTCTATCTATCCACTCTTCCTTTCATCTAACTATATAGACCCATAAGAGACCTTAGAAACTATCTTGTCTGTTTTTTTGTTTGTTTGTTTCACTGAGCAAAAAACTGAGGCTCTACCGAGGCTGGGTAGCTCCGTCGGTGCCAACATCATACGGATATGCCAAGGTTTCAGTTCAGTCTCTGGTGGACGCACACACAAGAATCAACCAATGAATGCATCAGTAAGTGGAACAACAAATTTATGTTTCTCTCTCTTTCTAAAAATATTAATAAATAATAAATAATAAAAATTGAGGCTCAGAAGCAAGCTAATTTATATTTGACAATAATAGGGGAAAAATGAGTACTAGCCCCTTAGGAAGAAAGCAGTCAGAAATAAACTCCTGAAACCAAATATCAAGTGCCCTAACACAGGATAAAATTGTGAATTTTTTCTTTCCAACAACAAGAAATTTCACATATGTCATATATCACATAAATTTCAAATGTTATATACCACATCATGTGCAAACAAATCAGATAAATTACAAAACAATTACATACCATACAGGAGACTAACATAAAATGGCCCCCTAGCAGCACTGGATTGCCCTCTCTGAATTCCGAGATGCTAAATACCTAGATTTTGCACTTTTCTTTAAGAAGTTATTATCCAAGGCTGCTTCATCGAGAAAAATCTATTTTTAATTTCTTTTTAAAAGTCATATGATGCTTTGTTAATTCTGAAATAGAATATTCATTCCCCATTCTTCTTTCAAGCGATAATCCTGTATTACCTACATACCTAGGAGGTTGGGGAGGCTCCTTCCAGTCACTCGGTATGAGGTTATAAATGCTCTCAGAAAAGCATGTTGAATCCATGGCCACCAAATGACTCCTCAAAACTACTCAACTTTTTTCTCAAAATACCGTCCCTTTCTTCACTGCTTCCCCTTTCCTTTCCTATTCTCTTGCCTTCTCAAGTAACTAATGTTTCTCTTTTTTCACGTAATTCCCCTTTGACCTCTTCTTATCGGTCCTCTATTGGGAAGATACCCTATTCCTCCTGGAGTTGCTTAGCGTTGTTGACCATGAGCTTGCCTTGGAAACAGTTGCTATGCAACGAGGAAGCGGAAGGAAGCACTGCGAACTACGTTTCCTCTTTTCCGACTCTGCAGCTCATTCTTCTGCCCGGAAAACTCAACAAGAGCACTGTTTATATGTGCCTCTGGGAGTAATGGAGTGAAAAAGGGCATTGTCTTTAAAATGTTGCTTTTTTCTGTCTCTATATTTGGAGAAAAAAAAGGAACTCAAATACGCGAGAAACGAAGCGAGCATGTAACGTCACAATAAGACTCTCAAGCGCTGGACCCGAAAGGGTCAGGGGCGGAGCAAGTGGCTGAGGCCACCCCGCGCACGGCTAACGTCGCGACCGAAACGAGTGAGGGGAGGGACGCGGAGAGCTGGGAGGATCCGTAGGTGGAGCGCCCAAAGAGTCACGTGCTTTGCCGGGCTGTTCTGGGCGTGGGTGCGGCGCGCGGCTCGCAGGTCGGCGCCGGCGCAGTCGCAGGGGCTGCAGGGCAGGTTTGGAGTAGGTCTACCGAGTCCCCGGGCCTGTGCTCCTCCCTGGGGAGGGTCCTGGCAGTGGGGTTCGATAGCGAGGCGACACTGGCAGCTCTTGGGTACTTCCTCCCATTTCCTTTTCTTATCCCCGTCTTCTCAGTGTGATTTTTCTTGGTGAGTTATTTGAGGAAAAATAAAGGGAGATTATAGACTCTAGTCCGTTCCCACTGCATGCCTTACCCACTTCATTCTTTCCCCTTTCCGCCCCCTTGTCATCTTAGCTCATTTCTCTGCTGCTTCTGGCCTAGGCTGGCCTGAGCTCCATGTGCACCCACGTCTCGCCATCCACCTGTCGCGTCCTGGTTTGTCTCATTGATCCTGCACCTTAACAGTTAGTGCTTTTCATCCTGTTTCCCTCTTGATCCGGCCCCACCTCTTAGGTCTTTCTCCACTTTTGTGTGGACTTTGTTTTTTTAGACGTGTAGCTTAAACCAGAGGAAACCTTTTAAATGGGCCCTTTAGTTTTTGCTCACGTGTGTGTGTGTGTTTCTGAAAATTTGTCTTTAGGAGAGGAAGTTTTATTCCATTCTCCATCCATTTGGTCTTACACAAACGTATTTATACACGTATGACTGCTGAGAGAAACTTTTTAAAAGTTCTGACTTCCGAATTTCTAAAAGACATTTTGGTAATGCGATTCAGGAAGGAAGATAGATGGTTCTGAACTGACCTTACAAGTGTCAGCCCAAAGAACACCAGTCTTGATCGTCTCACTGCCAGTCTACTCAGTGCAGAGATTAAAAGCGTATGGTGTCTTGATTAACTTTTTAGTTCCTTCTGAAAAGCCTTTGTTGATTGTGTGGGTTCTTACCATTTGGGAATCATAGTGAATTTCATTAGATAAGTATTAATGTAGTATTTTCTTAGCCAGTTGATGTTAATTTTTATCCCAGGCGTTTAACAAATGTTTTATTTCAGGCTGGTGACACCTTGGGAATGATTCCCCTGTTCTCCACATCAGATTTTCTGTTCTTCAAAACATGTATATATGCCACTTTGGCCTTTTTGTTTCCCCTTTGAGTATTTTTTGTTTAGCGTATATATACAGACATTCTTTTCTCTATACATATTAAGATTTGAACTAAGGACTCAGAATGGTAATACCACTAGGTAAATGGATAGTCATTGGCAAAAGCTTATACATTTTCTAATTAGAAGGAACACCTTATGACTGTTTATGTTAATGAGTTCATTTAGGAGCCAGTAAGGGCAGAGAAAAAAAATTCCTTCAGTTAGTAAGTACCGACTGGCCTTAGTTAGTCTTAACTTTCCGGTGTTTCTGAATACAGTATTTTCACTGATGTCATATTTATTGTGGTTTTAAAATTACTAAACAGAATTTGATCTCACTATAAGATATTTAGTTTACAGTTATTATGGAAGTTGTTAAATCATTTGGAAAGGAACTTTTTCCTTAGATACTTTGTCTAAGTATTCTGTTTATTTTTTGAAAGCATGTTTACAAAGAATGTATTTCTAATTTCTGTAACTCCCTCAAAGTGTCAGTATTATTCAAGGAAATGCCTATGTCCAGTATGTCCACAGGAGTCATAAGAGGTCATATACTTACTCTGTAAAGGGTGATTTCTGTTGCAACTACTCCATGGTACCGTTGTAGCTCATCAGCAGCCAAAGATGGCACCATACAAATGAAAGCAAAGTTGTGTTCCCTGAAAGTTAATTTAAATTTACAAATGAGTGGTGGGCCATATTTGGCCTGTGGGCTGTAGTTGACACAAACCCCTGATATAAATGGTTGTACATACAAAGTAGGGTTGGTTGGTTGGTTTTTTTGCTAAGGATTATTTTAATCTAGTTAGATGAATAAAATGGGTGTAGCTGTGAATACAAATGAGACAATTGGGAGGAAAATAAACCCTTTATAAAGACGGGTATACTTTAAAATATTTTTCTAAGTTATAAATTGGAAAAGCGAACTTAAAAAATATTGAATTAAATATTCAAGACCATTAAGGTGATATCTAACAGCACAAAGAAACAACAGGAAATGCTTAGTCAGCTTTGATACTAAGGTAAAGGCAACAGTGAGTGGTGAGCTTGTGAAAATACGCTTTTGATTGTAAGATCCCTATGATTACAACATGGATTTGAACTGTGTGGTCCTTTCATGTTCTCCACCTCACAATTTCTATGGAAGTAGGAGCTCATTTAGAGGATTTTTGCTGAGTAGTGAGAAGCAGCAGAGCTTTACCTGCCCCCGCCCCTGCATTAGTTTATGTCATTAGCATAGTCTCATTTGTAGTTAATTACTTCTTGGAAAACAATGCTGTAAAAATGCAGTAATTTTTAAAAATCTCAGTATCTTTCCTCACAGTGGAGTAGGTTTAGTCATTCATCTGAGAAATTTAAATAGATATTGCATTAATATAGGATGACAAACATAATCACGGTATAAATATGTCTAAAAGTTCATTGAACTGTAGCCATTTCTCATCATGAAATAATTTTCGGAGTGCTGTGTCTTATTTTATTTTGGAGAAGTATATAATAACATGCTTTAAATGGATGAAAAATGCTGAATCATTTTGACTAAGTAGGATTTTGATGATTTCCCAGAGCAATTGAAAACTAGGTAATTTTATAATGGAATTGAAAAATTCTTGTGGACCATTTTGAAACTAAAAATTGATAACAGGTTGAGTATGATTTTGGTTATTGTTCATCTAGTGGTAAACTTAGGGAAACATCACTGTAAATCGATTGCTGAAAGTTAGCCTGTATTTCTGGTTTAAAATGTAACTTTATTAGCATTCTTAAGAAATAATTTAAAAGCGATTTGAAAAGTGATTACTTTTTCCCCTTGAATTCTTAATTCAGTTTTGATCAGTTTATCACAGTAAAATTGTTAAATTTTGTGCCTTAAAGTCACACAGTACTTGAATTAATATGTACATATAGGCATTCCTTTTTTGTCTTTTAAAGTTATTTCTGTGATCCTGACACATCACTGCCTTTTCATTTATTTGCCTGATTGACCTCTCTTTTTATGTCTAAAAAGTATCCATTAGAATTTGGCTAAAAGCCCCACCACAAGTGATCAATAGTAAAACCTATCTAAAATTATTAATTTATAATGGAGTTGTATAGATCTTCCATCCTCTGAGCAGTTAATAACTAAAATATTTTTGTGTAGAACTCGATTGGCTCTCCAAAAAGTATTTGAAAACACTAATGATACAATAAAAATTGAGTATTTTATGGCCAAGAAATTTGGTCTGTAAGTACTATTTTTGTTTACTGACTCCTATGTGATTGAGTTTCATTTAATTTGATATGATTTTGTCCTTTGGCTAAGGAAAAATTGCCTAATTTGTGACCTTTATACTGAAAAACATACTAACATATAAATAAATGAAAAATGTCTAATAACATAGCTTTGAATCATAAACGAGAATGATATGCAGTTGTTCCTCACTTTCAGAGCTTCCATATTTGTGAATTCTGGCTAAAATTTATTTATAACCCCCATTAAATCATTAAAATTTTAAGTGTCATATGAGAGATTTTATATTTTTTATTTGATTATATTGTCTTTTATATTGCTTGATGACAGAAATTTTTTCACTACTATTTAGTAAAATTATTTTCTATGATAAGACACACATGTTGAAAAAAGCAGTATCTTAATCTTTCAATAACAAACTTGGGGAAAAAATTCATTATTTTTCTGCACTTTAAATATTTCAGATGGACATTTTAACACATTGTGTACCGCATAGAAATCTCTAAGACATACGCCAGGGACCGCAAGTTTTTGAGCAGACTTGAAGATGAAGACTATTCGAATGACCAAAATACAATGTAACTGCAATGCTTTATGGGTTTGTGCAATTATATAGTTTTTCGTAGATTGACCTGCACGGTTTCCACCAATGAGATCGCTTCATTCTATGTGGACAAGACAGTGTGTTGACATCTAAGGTCCATAACAGATGGTGCGCGAAACATGAGAAAACTTGTGAGCGGTCCTTAAGTTGTTAATAATAGACTAATCTATGTGTGGAATTTTATGGTACTGTATGCAGTTATGATTAACTTGAAATTTTTTCCATTATAGACTTCACTTTTGCAAAGATTGACTTTGCCTCAGCTTCAGCAAACTCATCATCTAAGATTGGTGCGTGTGTATCATATGTTTACAAGTCACTGGGAGTTAAGCACAGCACGTACAAGCTGGAAAGCCAAATAAAGAAATGTATTTCTTCTCAGTTGTAATTTAATTTGTAAGTTAAATTCAGTGTTAACTTAAAATGGTTTAAATGGTTAGTTACAGAACATAGTTTAAGTAGAATCGATAATTGTAGTAGTAAATGATTGAACATATTTAAATGTACCATCTAACATTCAATATAGCTTAGTTGCATTTTGGTTCTACCATAGAACATTTGAAAAGCCCCACTGTGTGGCAGTAAAGTTGCCCTTGTCAATTTAAATAAATTTGGCAGAAGTTATTAACTTGCATCTACATGTGACTAAAACTGGCTTGTCTGACATACATTTGTGTTATATACATGTGACTAAAATTTTGACTTGTCTGGCATACAATTGTGTTATAACGGTGAGTATATTTCCAAAAACAGGGATTTGACCCATGTGAGAAATTGCAGCTCTGCTTTGGATGCCAGAACAATTTTTTCCTCTTCTCATTGGTAACATTCTTGAGAGTTTTTTTTGCTATCACTCTGGAGTCTGGAATTTTAATTAAGTCTCTCCACTGATGATGTTTATAGTAAAGAGACCTAAGTGATGGTTCCATGCACATAAGGTTATATATATATATGTAGCATTTGACCTTGCTGCTGGTCATCGCTTTTCCTTAGCTATTTGCATGTTATGCTTTTCATTTTAGCTTCTTGTTAAGGTCTTCAGTATGAAAAAAATAAAAGAATAATTCTTAACAGTATGCACAAAAAAGTCACATAAGAAGGAAAATGTCATACCTTGGCCCTATATTTTGGAAAGTTATTTAAGCATTTTATAAGCAATTTCTTTTCTGGTTTCCTGTTGTGAATGCTATATCTAAGAAATTTATCAGTAACATGATAGACTACCAACCTGTTCATATAACTAGAGAGAAATTAAATATAAAGAGTATTAATCAGCATTTGTGAACTGCAGGTAAATAGCATTCCAACTCCAAATAATCATATGGGTTATAAACCATAAAACAATTTTCATTATAGTAAAAGAAATACTAATTTGATTTAGCATATATTTTTAAGAAGTATCTATTATACAGCATTTTTTGAATAAAGCTTCTTTTGCTTAATAGTTATAAATTATTAAAGTTACGATTATTCACTGGCTTGAAATTTGAAAAGATTTTTAAAAATATAATATGCCTCATATGGGAATTTGGGTTCAAATACTTTTTAAATGTTCCGTAAATATGGAAGATTTTAAAATAAGTTTATGTACTGTGGGCATGGTTATATGCACTCCTGTCAGGATTTTAAGTCTGTTGAAATTAGTAACCAAATCTTTTTTGTTTGTTTTTATGTTTTGAAAAAGGCTAAAGCCAGTTTTTAGGTTGGCTTGGGCAGAAAAGTGAAAAGAGAATGCTCCGCTTTAACCGATGTCAGCATCTGAAACAAATAACTGAGAAATGTTTTTCTGTTATACATGTTACCACGGATAAACGTGTACAGCTATTTCTTTCAAGAACCTTTGTGCTTGCGGAATTAAGGAAGTCATGGCACTCAACCCACTCTCTTGTTGGAGACAAAAATATTATCCTGATGGGAGCTCCTGGAGCTGGGAAAACAACAGTAGGCAGAATAATAGGTCAGAAACTAGGTTGTTGTGTCATAGATGTGGATGATGATATCCTTGAAAAAACCTGGAATATGAGTGTGTCTGAAAAATTACAGGATGTTGGTAATGAACAATTTTTAGAAGAGGAAGGAAAAGCTGTGTTAAACTTCTCTGCATCTGGAAGTGTAATTTCCCTTACTGGGTCCAATCCAATGCATGATGCTAGCATGTGGCATTTGAAGAAAAACGGAATAATTGTATACTTGGATGTACCTCTAACAGATATTGTTAGCCGTCTAAAATTAATGAAAACAGATAGGATTGTAGGCCCGAATTCAGGGACATCTATGATAGAGTTGCTTAAATTAAGAAGACAGTATTGTAAGAAGTGGTACGATACCCGTGTTTTTTGTGAAAGTGGGGCTTCCCCAGAGAAGGTAGCTGACAAAGTGCTTAATGCAGTTAAAAGATATCAAGATGTGGACTCAGAAACATTCATTTCAACAAGACACATTTGGCCTAAAGACTGTGAACAGAGGATTTCAACAAAATTCTTTAGCGAAGCCGTGATTGAGGGGTTAGCTTCTGATGGTGGACTCTTTGTTCCTGAGAAGGAATTTCCAAAATTAAACTCGGGGGAATGGAAAAGCCTAGTAGGAGCAACCTACATAGAAAGAGCACAAATACTGTTAGAAAGGTGTATACATCCTGCTGACATACCTGCTGCCAGGTTGGGAGAAATGATTGAAAGTGCCTATGGGGAAAACTTTACCTGCTCAAAAATTGCCCCTGTCAGGCACCTTTCGGGCAATCAGTTCATCTTGGAGTTGTTTTATGGACCAACAGGATCATTTAAAGATTTATCTTTACAGCTTATGCCTCATCTTTTTGCATACTGTATCCCACCAAGTTGTAATTATGTGATACTTGTAGCAACTTCAGGAGACACAGGGAGTGCTGTCTTACATGGTTTTAGTCATCTTAATGAGAATGACAAGCAAAGAATAGCTGTGGCCACATTTTTTCCTGAGAGTGGAGTAAGTGATTTTCAAAAAGCACAAATAATTGGTAGTCAGAAGGAAAATGGATGGGCAGTGGGTGTCAAGTCAGATTTTGATTTTTGCCAGTCAGCTATAAAAAGAATTTTGAAAGATTCCAATTTTACTGGCTTTCTTACTGTGGAATATGGAACAATCTTAAGTTCAGCTAATTCCATAAACTGGGGCCGACTGCTTCCCCAAGTAGTTTATCATGCTTCTGCATATCTTGATCTTGTTAGCCAAGGATTTATTTCTTTTGGAAGCCCAGTGGATGTCTGTATTCCCACAGGAAATTTTGGTAACATTTTAGCTGCAGTGTATGCCAAAACAATGGGGATTCCTATTCGGAAATTTATTTGTGCCTCTAATCAGAACCACGTTTTGACTGATTTCATAAAAACAGGACGTTATGATCTAAGGGAAAGAAAGTTAGCACAAACCTTTTCACCAGCAATAGATATTCTCAAATCTTCAAACCTGGAACGACACTTACACTTGATGGCTAATAAAGATGGACAGTTAATGACAAAATTATTTAATCAATTAGAAGAGCAGCATCACTTCCAGATAGAAAAGATTCTAGTTGAGAAACTTCAACAGGATTTTGTAGCTGATTGGTGCTCTGAGGGAGAGTGCTTAGCAGCTATTCACTCCACCTACAATACTTCAGGGTATATTTTGGACCCACACACTGCTGTTGCAAAAGTGGTTGCAGACAGAATGCAAGACAAGACTTGCCCAGTGATCATCTCATCTACAGCTCATTACTCAAAGTTTGCACCTGCTATCATGCAGGCTTTAAAGATTGAAGACGTCAACCAAACTTCATCAAGTCAGCTGTATTTATTGGGTTCATACAATGCTTTACCTCCACCACATGAGACTTTACTAGAGAGAACAAAACAGCAAGAGAAGATGGAGTACCAGGTCTGTGCAGCTGATGTGAATGTCCTGAAGAGTCATGTGGAAAAACTAATACAAAATCAATTCATATAAAAGTTTTTGAGTAAAATATTTTTTTCTGGTAATAAGCATGCAATAATAAATCACAAAAGTTGATTTGGAGTACAATAGCATTTTTAATTTAAATATCTATGTTTATATTGTTATCTTTTGGAAGATCAATAGCCTAATCTCTACGACTGAACATTGTACCTGCACATGCTCCTTGGATCATTAATCTGGAAGTGACAAAAAGGAAGCATTGTGCCTGGACTCTTGTGCTATTGTGCTGTGTTTCTGTATATTGGTTTCCACTTCCTTACCCCTACTTTTAGGTGGACCAAAATGTCTGGTATTCAATTTGGCAATTAAAATATTTAAGCACTGTTGCTAAGTACTATATCTGTAATCATTACTGGCCCTCTGTTGATAAGAAAGATAATTTACCACTCAGAAGGCTAACTTGTATGGATGAAATAGTAAGCTCATCTATTAAAATTGAGTCAGTGTTTTTAACTTTATTTAGAATCCATTTGGGTTCAAATAATTGTGTGTATGCTACACCATCCAAATTAGATAAGTATTCTGTCCTTCACTCCCTTTTGGATGTTTATAGTTACAGTAATGTAGTTTGAAAATCAAGATTCAGAAATAAAATTACCTCTTTCAAGAGAAAAATTTTTCAAAATTCAGTGTGTGTGAATAGTTTCAATAGAAGTATGTTTATAGGTAGCAGTTTCCCTGTATATTGTCTCTCTTTACAATGGTCATTCTTTTTTGACAACTAAAACCATGCACAACTGATGCATCTATTTAATTCTTTCTTTGTAGTAACAATACATTTGTGAATTTACTGGATTTTTTTTTTTCCTGAATTAAAGACTGTCACTGAGCCCTGGCCAGGTAGCTCAGTTGGTTAGAGTATCGTCCAGATACGCCAAGGTTGTGAGTTTGATCCCTGGTCAGGGCACACACAAGTATCAACCAATGAATGTGTAAATAAGAGTCAACAAATCAGTTCTCTCTCAATTAAAAAAAAAAAAAAGAAAAACGATTGTCATTGAAAGAACCTGTTAGTGTAATGGACTACTCTCAACCACAAGATGGCATTCCTAACATGATTTGTCATTGCTGATAACATTTTACCTCATTTTCTGGGAGAACTACCTCCATGAAAAAACGTTAAAAGTTACACTGTAGAGGACACATGGACAGAACTAAGGGGGAGGAGGGAGGCTGGGGGGGTGGGACGGGAGGGGAAGGGAGGGGGGAGGGGAGAGGCTGCAAATAACTGTAATTAAACAAAAATAAAAAAAATAATACGAAAAAAGAATTTACATATTTCTAAGACAGATATCAACAAAATGCACTAAAGAACTTTTCAACTACTATACCTGTCTAAAAATAGGATAAGGTAATTCACAAAGTAATAATAATATTTTGTTTAAAAAAACTTTACAATTAAAGATATTTTGTGTAAAAAGAAAAGTTACTTAGAAAATCGGTAGTTTAATGGACACAAATACTTTGTTAAAAAATTTAAAAATGCAAACCAATTATATATTAACCTTGGCTCTCTGTCTTAACTTCTAAAAAGTAAATTCTAAAACCAAAAATTGAAAACCAGGAGCACTTGTAAGAAAGTAACAGAGGTTTCAAAGTTCACTCTTAGTTATTTTATCATTTGCTTTTAAGGATATTTGTTTCCGAAGATGATGTTTAGAAGATACATCTAAATGTTCAATGTGTATATGAGAATACACTTTCTGAAAGAGGGAGGGTCAGTTTCACAGACAGTTTCTGCCCTCAAGAACTGTAGGTAGACAACACATAAAAATCAAATCATATACAACACAGTTACTGCAAGACAGTCCACAAGTGAAACAGTGATATAGTCAGTGTAGTATTTAAGGAAAATATTACTATGGAATAGTCAGGTTTCAGAAGAAAGAACATGAGGTGAGTCTTGAAGCATGCGAAAACTTTCTGAGAGGAAGAGGAAATACATTCTAGAAAGTGACAAGGGAAATAGTTAAGGTGAAATGTCTGAGAAAGCACCTGCATTTATGTGTGGTCAGTTTGTTCTCTTACACACTTCCACTTTTTCTCAAAACCAGTTCTGATCCTTCCCTCTCAGCTAATGATAGTGCCTCATTCAAGAGTTGGAACAAGCCATCAGATATGACATACCTTGTTTTCCCATCACCAAATGTAGTAAGTCTGCTGTACCTGTTTTCTATTCTACTTTGAAATTAGGTCGAATTTATCTTCCTTTCAGAGGCAGACCTCTTCAGGAGTGCCTTGGACTCTGTCCTTCATAGTACTCAAGTAACTTATTTCATCAGTTGTCTCCTGTTTCTTCAACTTCGCCCCTCTGATGGAACCTTTTTTTTCTACGCCATTCAGATGCTGTCTTTTCCTACCTGAAAAAGCATAAGAGCAAAACAAAATATAAATGTCCACATGTATCCCCCATATAGTCTTCAAAAAGAGTTGTCTGCATACAGGTCTCTACTTTTTCCTCTCATTATCTCCAGATTATGTACAAAATATATGTTTAAGGATGAATAATAAATACATGTGGTCATGACCTCTCTTTAAGAATAGAACATTATAACTTTGATACCCACTGTGGCCCCCCTTCTATCACATTCTCTTTTCTCCCCTAGAGGTACTCCTAGATTTTCTATTCATCATCCCCTTGTTTGTATTTATAGTTTTGCACTGCTTAGTTTGCATCTTTTTGAATTTTATGTAAATGTAATCATTGTATGTATGCTTCCATCACCTTTTGATGAAAAACTTTAAAATTCATTCATGCAAATGAGTGAAGCCACAGTTCATTAATTTTTATTACTACATAATTTATTGTGTGAATAGGACAACCTATCAGTTTACCAGTTAATGGATACTTAGATTGTGTAATTTTTATCTGTTCTTGTATCCAATATGTATACTATTTTATAAAATTTGTGTTGAAGCCTAATGATATGGGCTTCCAAACATTTGTGATTCTAATAATATGTAAAAGTAGATTTCATATCATGGCATTAAGATAAAAATTTATGGTTTATGAAATGAAAATTATCAATTTGCAGGATATGGTTATAATTTCTGGATCTCACTATCTTTGTAATTATTTTATAAGGTGAATTTGTAAGATTTTTGAAGAAATTAGTTTTAATTACATATTAGTAGAAATTGTAAAATATGTTTCCATCAAAATAGAGTTTTGAAGGCAGTAACTTGCTTTGTATGAGTTTTTTGTTAGACTTTAATAGCAATTCACTTTCAAAAATAGTCATTTATGGAAAATACTGTTTCAGTCCATTAAATCATTAATAAACATTTTATAATTCAGACTACTTAATGTTTGTAAAATAAAAACTATGAACTTCAACCCATAGAAACATAAATAATACAGTTTTTGTCTCAAATCAAGGAACATGAATTAAATCTATGAAATAGTTATTTGTGTGGACCCCATCTGTGTACGGCACAATCACAAAAATCATTAGTTTTATCTCTGAAGCTTTGAAAACAAATAGCCTCCTTCAAAATCAAAGTTAGAATAAGCTCTTCTGATTCAAAAAAGAAAGCCAAGAAAGTTGCCCCTGTCCTGGGAAAGGTACCTGTCAAATACAAGAAATCAGGTGCTAGCCAGGTGGCTCAGGTGGTTGAGCATTGTCTTGATACGCCAAGGCTGATCCCTGGTCAGGGCATCTACAAGAATCAACAACCAATGAATGCATAAATAAGTGGAACAACAAGTCGGTGTTTCCCCCTCACCCTCTCCCTTCTTTCTAAAATAAAAAAAATAAATAAATAAAACTTCATACATTGACAGTATTTTGACTTGAAGCCTTCCACACAAAATTTGAGTTTGTTTCCTAGAGAATGCTGCATTGGTCAATTTAGCTATTTTTCTTTTCAAATTTTCTGGTTTCTTGAGACTTTCTTCATCTAACTGGCAATTCCAATTGTCTTAAGATGTCACTGCACTGAAATTACTATGCAGATGCAACACTTTTTCAGTTATCATCAGAGACTTCATTGAGATTTTTAGTGACCTACAAAGTGCAGAGTTGCTAATGGCTGGTTAAATTTCATTCATAAATATTAAAGGAATTTATATATAATTTTAAATTACTTAACTCACAATGAATTGTTTTAAATAAATTCTCATATTTGGTGAATGAGTCCTAAAATTAGTCAATTTAATACCATCTAATAAATTTAATGGCATCTTTGTGGTTCTTTAAAAAATAAACAATTGCTTTATTACTGATCCTATGAATTTGGCTGCTCTAATATCTCATATTAGTGGATTCATACAGTATGTCTTTTTGTGACTGGCTTACTTCACTGGCACAATGTCCTCAAGTTTCCTTTCATGTTGTATTGCATTTTGTTGATCTCTTTACCCCTTGGTAGTCACTTGGGTTGTCTATACATTTTAGCTGTTGTAGGTAATGTTGCTACAAACTCAGGTGTACAAATATCTCCTCACAACCCTGCTTTCAACTCTTCTGAATATGTACCCAGAAGTGGAGATACAGGATCACATAATTTTTAAATCTTTGAGGAATTGCTGTACTGTTTTTCTACCGGCACTCCAGTAACACCTCTGTGTGGGCTGTGTGTACTAGTTTGTTATAGTTGAAACTTGATTGCTTGTTTCTATGTATTAGGTAGAGTTGCTGCATCTCCTGGACTTGGTATAGTGGTCTCGGTGTATTACTGTGTAGTAAGTGTCCTGTACGGTCCAGTGGCTCAACCTCCTCAGTTACCTGAATGGTTGCCCCAGTAACACCTCTGTGCAGGTGTGTGCACTAGTTTGTTATGGTTGAGACCTGATTGCTGTTGGTATCACTGGAAGGGATTGACCCCCAGGCCTATCAGCTATGACTACAGCAAAGGAGCTGCTATGTAGAAGACAATCCTCTAGACCAGGACTTGCTTTAGTGGGATATTGGCATTCAAGTCTGCCCCTTGAGAGTGTCACTTGTGGAGATGATAAGAGTTGTAATCTGGTGTGGTCTGTAGCTGTTGACTGGTGCTCTGGGGCCACCTGGGAGGTGCAAGGTTAGCCACTGCCTGTACCCTGCCTGGGACCATTGGTAGGAACTGTAGAGTGATCTGAAGATGGTTGCTACTTGTGCTGGACTTGGAGGTCTCAGGAGAGGCCAAGATGAGAATGAAGGCCAGCTGCAGCTAATGCCACGCCTGGTGCCATTAATGAAAGGTATGAGGCATGCCAAGGTCAGATGCTGCTTGTTTGCGATTTGTGAACCTTTGAGAGATTTTAGGGAAGTCTGCAGCAGAATGCAAGATAAGCAGTTTGTATGGAAAAGCCACTGGAAACCGTTTGGGTAGGCCTGCAAGTTGGGTGGGGTGAACATTTTAAGCCAGGTTGATGAATACTCAGATATGGCACCTGCCTGCCAGCTCTATGGGGAGAGGATCTCAGAAAAGAAACAACGGCCTCCTCTAGCATTTCTGTCTGGCAGAAAGCTGTCCCCCCAGCTCTTACCCTGATGCAGGATAATTCAGCTCCTTCCCACATGCTGTTCCTGGTGCTTTTCAAGCTGCTATTCCAGTACCGGAGTTCAGAGGGAGTGAATCCAAGTAAGTCTGTGTGGGCCCTTTAAGAAGAACTGCCTGGTACTCCAGAAGCCTTTGCCTCATTCAGCCACACTCCCTGCTGGTTTTTATAGTCAGAAGTTATGGGGCTTCTCTTCCTGGCTCTGGAAGCCTGTGCTGGGGGGCCTAGTATGGGGTTGGGACTCCTCGCTCCTAAGGGGGTGCCTTTGTAGCTGAGATATCTCTCTTGATTTTTAACAGCCACATGTGGGTGTGAGACCATTCCATTCTGTATTTCCACCTCTTCTTCCAGTCTTGACGTGATTTCTTCTTTAAATCCCTAGTTGTACGACTTCCATTCAGCTAGATTTCAGGCAGCTCTGAATGATGGTTGTTCTGTAGTTTAGTTGTAATTTTGATGTGGATGTGGGAGGATTCAAGTACCATATTTACCTATGTTTCCATCTTGACCTGAAGTCCTATTGATACATTTCTTAAGTGTTTGGCGACCCTTCTCTCTCATTCATGTTTAAGTTTCAAGTAGTAGGAAGCTGATTAGAAAATATTTCCTTGATGAAATTTGTCAATTATTGGATGTCACACAAAGATGACCTGACTGGGTCATTGTAATGGATATTCTTAAACTCTAGCTACAGGTCTTTTTCTTTTAGCCTGATTAGATTTCCTGAAAAGGAATCCTACAGGGAAGTATAAATGGAGTATAAAGAGAGAGGCTATGGGTTTTTTTTTTTTTCAAAATTTAGATTTTTCATTACGGAACCTCTCCCTATTTTCAGTGTCACATTTCCGCCATCACTTGCATTCGTGTGCCAGCATCTGACCTCTCTCCCTATAACAAATCAACAGTCTTAATCAGCAGTCACTCTGTTACATGGTATGAGGGACAGTTTTTAAGACCAAATTGCTTTTTATACACATGTTCAATGAATTATCTTGATTTTAGCTACATATTCCTCCCCTAAAACCTACCCACAGTTTCAGAGATAAGTGGTATTCTCAACTTTTTAACTATTTGGGGGTCCTTATGTGCTAATCAGCCTGTTTTGAGAATCCTAGAAATAAATATTTCATGTTCCCTAATCTGTTAAAGTAGTAAGTAGTCACTCAATTGCTCTCTGGCTTCCAAACTATGCTGCTGCTGATGGTATTTTAACCTGGTCTTTGTCAGTTTGTGACTTTTTTTTGTTGGTGCCAAAAAGCAACCCACTGATATGACCTGGGTCTTGTTTCTGGTGCTAGCCTCTAGCTGATTCTCTGGCTTTTCTGCAGATTCTTTGGTCTCTTTTTCTTTTAATAAATGTATTTTAAGCTTAAATTCATTTAGATTGACTTCTATTATTTTCAATTAACAACCCTGTCTAATACAGTACTAAATGATAATTATAGGTAGAATTTGTGATATTGACACCAAGTGCTATAGAGTAGTTACTATCTCTAAATTGTTCCTCGAAATCTAATATTTTAGCAAAGAAAAAAATGTGGTCAAATAGTTTTAGGAAATATCACATTCTATGTCTCCTTTTTATAGATTTACAATATATATTAGCATATTAATACTGACTTAAGGAAATTTGTTCAACTTTGTTTAATCATATCTTTCTAACTTATTCGTTAACTGAAATAAAACTAAAAATATTTTGCTGGACACACTTCGAAAATGTTGGAATAGGTAAATGTAGGCTGGGGAATGTGGAGAGGTTTATTGGATTCAAAAATAGTGCCTCTACATAATTTTTTTCTAATAATTAAGTCCAATCTATTTGAGAGTCAAATAAAAACTGGGCAATAATGAGTTTACAACATAAAATTTGTACATATGCAGCTACAGTAAACTTAGAAATGTAAGGCCTAAAATACATTTAATAAGTATGAATATGTGTATATTTATATGTCTGTATCTATCTATACTCATATATGTATACGTACATATGAAAATAAATGAAAAATTAAAGAAGCTAGAAAAAGAACTAATAACCCCCACCAAATTTTTAAAAATTGGGAAAATATCAACAAACATTCATGACTGAATTACATTCCTTCATTGATCATAACCATAGGTTGGCTATGCATGTAAGAGGCAAAAATTAATGCATTCTGTGAAAATCAGTTGGTTACATAAAATTTCAGGAAAGAGTATTATAATTTTATTATTATTTATGATTTTATTATATATGATTTAATCAGCAAAATTTATAATAAACCTATGGATACACATAATCTTTTTTCTGAGAGCCATTTGCTACTACTGCATTGAATATGTGAGGTCTATCCAGAAAAAGTTCAGCCGTTGTTAACATAACGAGAACAGTTTGCGTGACATCGATGTAACCTGGCAGCCAAGGAGATTGGACTGGAATGTGCATGCATGAACAATGATGACTTCACTGTACTAGTCAGTGGAGGTGGTAGATGCCATTGAACGAGCATGTGTACTGTGTGGTTGTCACATTCAAAATGACTGAGTAGAGCAACGAAACTGCACCAAATTTTGTGTTAAGCTTGAACATTCCTCCACAGAAATTATTCAGATGATTAAGAAGGCCACAGCTATAGGCAGCTGGTGATTGGCAGCTTCATCGTGACAAAATGTCCGCTCATGCATCATGTCTTGGGCAGACTTTTTGCCAAAACATCAAATCACCCCGTGACTCAGCCCCCTTATAGCCCAGATTTTGTGCCCTGTGACTTCTTGCTTTTCCTAAAACTAAAATCACCTTTGAAAGGGAAAAGATTCAGGAAAATATAACGGGGCAGATGATGGTGACTGGGAGAACTGTGTGCAGTCCCAAGGTGCTGAGGATCATTGTACTATGTACAATGTTTCTTGTATCTTCTTCAATAAATATCCCTATTTTTCATATTGCATGACTAGATACCTTCTGGACAGACCTCATATGGCAGTACTTGGTATTACGTTTCTAAAATTTGAAAATTTTTGAATTCCAAAACAGACTTACCTCATGAGTCGAGTGGTATGAGTCAATATTCCAGTTTAACAAAATTTAAGATTATTTACATTTGTTTTGAATTTTACAAGGCTCAAGACAAGTTGCAGAAGTTTTCAGAAAATGATTTTACTTGTCCTTGATACTATCTTTTTTCTGAGTTTTCTCTCCAATCTGCTTGATTTTTAAATATAATTGGTTGATGTAATATTTAAACAACTGCCAAATCACCCTGGGTCATTCTCAAAAACTATATTATTTCTTGTAAATGCTACATCTGTGTAGGGCTCTTCTCTATTAAAGCAACGTACTTAATCCTAAAAGATCCTAATAGCATTTTTTTCCACAGTGGTTTGTGTATTTTCCAGAAAAATAGTCATCAGGTCAAAGGCACCCCTGTTTCCCTTCAGTGTTGAAGCCTACCATGAAGAAATACAGAACATCTTTCTCTTGAGAAAAGTTGAGAATAACAATATTTTACTGGCAGTAGAAAGAAGGAAAATATTAGTTTAAATCAGATCAAGACCATAAAATACTGGCCAAAGTAGCACCAAAATGAAATGAAATTTTAGAGAGAAAATCAAAGCTAAAACAGTCTTTGAAATATGTAGGTCATTCTTGTCAAAGAGGAAAATATATAAGAGCTTTATAATTTTGAAAATGATAACATTTATATCATTTTATTTTTCTAAGACCTCAGAAGGGGTAATAGTGTCTTTATCAGACTGAGAAGTCCAGATATTAAATTTTGTTCATGTATACATAATTGATCAGATTTAGAGATCCTATCTCTTGCTAATCACACTTAAAAATTAGAATATAAATTTATTGACTTATAATAGTTCATATATTTTTCCAGTGTTTATAGATTTTGTCTTTTCCATCTAGGACTCTTTATTCAGCCCTTATATAAAAATATCTAACACATGAGCAATCAGTAGTTTTCTCCGTAAACATAAAGCCAAACAAAGAGAGAAGGATAGTTTTAAAGGATATGTCACTCACAATCATCTGCACCTATTCCACCATGAAGAATGCCTCTTTAGCGAACAGCATAGTCTTATCTACTTGACTCATCCTCCTCCTCTAGACAGTGCTACATTCACACTGCTGAACCTTGAACGTTGAGTGTCAGTTCATTATACTTCAGGGCCACACACTTTGGGTGCATGCATCCCTTTCTCAGATTTGTTACCAAAAAAAGACCATAGGCCCAGTCCTTGGGAAGCTTATGGAAAATTTAGACAAGTAATTTGACTTATTACAAGATCGCCTGATAAATAATTGGGACTGTACAGAAACATGGTGCACCTTTAAGAAAAATAATTAGATACTTGATCCCCCTTCAAACTGATGTTCTTTAGTATTTGTTCCATTGTTGGGAGAGGGGGGTGAAGGGAGAGACCAGAGTTTTACAAAGACCACTGCACCATAAGCACAGTGCAGGGAAGAACAGAGAAGGACCCTTACTGGCAAAAGATACCCTCTCTGTGATGCCCTAAGCAGCTCAGCTGTTACTCTGAACTTGTGCACCCTATCTAGCAAAACAGAAACACAAAAGCTAACCAAACTCACCCTCTTTGGAAGGCAGTTTAAAAGTCATTTGTTGTTCTTCAAGCATGTTCTTGGCTCTTCTCAACTGATTCCTAGAAGCTTGTCAAACAGTTCTTCTAACCACGTGTAGTATTTGATAAACACATTTTTTTTCTTTCTGCAATGTTCCTAATAATGTATATCTTCTTAAAGATTGGTGTCCTGGACAATTAATTGCCTGGCTGGCCTTCCCTAGTCCACTTCAGATCATAATTATGTTTTAGACCTGAAACAAATGGATGGGAGCCAAGAAGAGGGACATAGAAATCAGGCTGAGGGATTAAAGAAGGCATTCGAGAGGAGATGATTGTATGTGAACCAAAATTTAAAAGTCAAATGACAATTACATAGGTTAGTTGGTTAGCAGAGGGAACAACATGGCAGGGAGCATGGTAGGTATTATTTGATTTTCCCAGAAAAAAGTGTATATGTTTGAGGCCATCAAGATTAAGCTGGAAAATCAGGTAGAATCCCTGAGTTTAAACTTTTCTGAAAGCTATTAGGTGTCACTGAAGGATTTTAAGTAGAATATCATAGTCAACATTTTATTTTAAAAAGGTCATCATGGAAACTGGGTGGAAATAAAAATATTAGACTCATGGACCCAAGACCTTCTAGGAGGCCACAGCATGGACTGAAGGGATGGAACCAGAAGAGCGGTCAGTTACAAGAAATATTTAGAAAGTTGCTATATGGGATTTGATGACAGATTAGATAGAAGGGTGTGGAGAGGAATTCTGGTTTAGAAGCCAGATGGATGGTTTTACCATTCACAATGATCATGAATATAGAAGGACGCACAGATCTGGTGATGAATAAAATAGAGAGGAGATGGTGATTGTTTTGCATGCCTATGTCTTCGAACACCTAATTTTCACTTTAATTTGTCATCACATTTTAAAATAAAAAGTCTCCAAACCTTCTTCAAAGAAGAAAAAGTAAAATGATTCAATTACTAGGGAAAGCATCTGGGGATTTGGAGAACTTTTTACCTCTAAACACATTCATTTATATTTCTTTGCAAATTTCCTGTCTTGCTCTTCTTTCCTCCTACTTTTCCTTATCATGCCCTCCAACAATAACTTCTTCAGTCCTGCCCATCTGTTCGTCAACATTATCAAGTAGTAATCAGGATTTACTTCATTTCATTGGTCTCTGAGAAAACACTTATCCTATTCATTTTAGCTTTAGTGTTTATATACTGTTTAAAACTCTTCTATAGTTAATTGACTAAAATCCTGATTTTCTTAAAAACATTATCATTTTCAAAACTTAATTATAAATATCCTTAGAAGTTCAAATCCTTTGATACCTGCAAAAGGATCAGCATTTGTCTAAAGGATAAATTCTTAACTGATTTCTTGGTATATTTCAATGTGACGATTGGCAATAATATAGATCCCACAGTAAGTTATTGAATTCTAAGCTTGCTGGGCAGCCTTCTTCATGTAATAGACCATTTTAACTTACAGTCATTTTCTAAGGTACAGAATATTATAAGTTATTTTATTTGTTATTTTTATTTTTCAGTGTGATTTATAATATTCTTTATTTTTAATAATTTTTATTTTTCTATTATAGTTGACATAGAATATTATATTAGTTTCAGGTGTAAAACCCAGTGATTAGACATTATATAACTTACTAAGTGGTCATTCCAAAAAATCTCATACCCATCTGACACCATACATAACTGTTCGACTATTACTGACTATATCCCCTGTGCTGTACTTTACATCCCTGGGACTATTCTGTGACAACAGATTTGTACTTCTTAATCCCTTCAATCTTTTCACCAATCCCCCCCAACTCCTCCCATCTGACAACCATCAAAATGTTCTCTGTATCTATGAGTCTAGTTCTGTTCTGCCTTTTATTTTGTTTTTTAGATTCAAGTCTTAATTGACATATATTTATTGCCATTTCATTGTCCATATTTTTAATCTTTTTTTCTTCTTCTCCTAGTTCTTAAAGAAGGCCCCTCAACATTTCATATAATACTAGTCTGGTGGTGATGAATTACTTTAGCTTTTCCTTTCTGAGAAGCTCTTTATACAGGGTAGGTAAAAAATAGGTTTACAGTTGTTCATATGGAAAATAATACAATACATAATAATAAGAATACAAGAATAAATTCTGTTTTGCATACTCACAACTATAAACCTAGTTTTGCCTCATCCTGTATGTCCTTCACTCTAAACGATAGCTTTGCTGGGTAGAATAATCTTGGTTGTAGGTCCTTGCTTTATATCACTTTGAATATTTCTTGCCACTCCCTTCTGGCCCTCAAAGTTTTTGTTGAGAAATCAACAGACAGTCTTATGGGATCTCTTGGAGATGACTAACTGCTTTTAAGGTTTTCTCTTTGTCTCGAACTTTGCATTTTAATTATGATATGTCTCAGTGTGGACCTCTTTGCGTTCATCTTCTTTTGGGCTCTGTACTTCCTGGACTTGTATGTCTGTTTTCTTCACCTGGTTACGGAAGCTTTCCATCATTATTTCTTCAAATAGGTTTTTGATATCTTTGTCTCTCTTTTCCCCTTGCAGGATTCCTGTGATGCAAATACTGGTATGCGTGAAGTTGTCCCAGAAGCTCCTTATACTCTCCTCGTTTTTTAATACATTTTTTCTTTTTGCTGTTTTGATTGGGTGTTTTCTGCTTCCTTATCTTCCAAATTGCTGATTTGATCCTCTGTGTTTTATCTACTCCACTGTTGATTCCCTGTAACGTATTCTTCATTTCAGTTCATATATTCTTCATTTCTGACTGGTTCTTTTTTATGTTTTCTAACTCTAGTTTTATGTTTTCTATCTCTTTGATGAAATTCTCACTGAAATCACTGAGGATCCTTATACAGCATTTCAAACTCTGCATCTGATATATTGCTTGTCTCTATTTTGTTTAATTATTTTCTGATGTTTTTTTCTGTTCTTTCATTTGGTACATGTTTCTTTTTCTCCACATTTTGGCAGCCTCCCCTATTAGGTTCTATGTATTAGCTGGAGCTACTATGTCTACTGGGATTGGTAGAGTGGGCTTATGTAGTAAGTGTCCTGTAGGGTAGGGTGACGCGACCTCCCCAGTCATTCAAGCTGATTGCTCCAGGTATGTCCCCACTTATGTGGGATGTGAACACCCTTCTGTTGTAGTTGAACCTTGATTGATATTGGCATATCAATGGGAGAGATTTACCCCCCAGGTCAATTGGCTGTGAAGACTGGCTGGAACCACCGGGGAGGATCAGCTGTGGGAGGAACTCCGTCCAGCACCATGCTCTCCCTGGCCGCCTCAGATGGTAAATAAGTTGTCCAGGACACAATCTTGCTGTTCTGGTGGCAAACGGTGGCAATTCCCTCTAGTGGAGAATGCCCTAAGCCCTTCTCCCAAATGGCTTTTATTGGGAAAGGTATGTGTAGGTGTATACATGCATAGCTCATCAATCAATGTCAAAAGGCTATAGTCATACAAAAACAGGTATTATCTATAGATAACAATTGAAGGAACATGGAAATTTGTCATAGGTCAGGGTCTGTTAGTCATGCTGACGCCAGAGGATCTTTAAGACGTATTTCATGAGATAAGGAGTTTACTCCTTATGCCTTGAACTTAAACATCTGGATGATATCACCAGGGCTCTACAAAACAAAGCAGAGCAAGCTTCAAAGGATACAATGTATTTATCAGGCCTGGTTACCATGGGAACCCTTGGTGTTATAGTCCAGTCATGCTTGCCACCTGCATTTTTACCTGGTTTTCCAGGGAGACTTATTAGCCCCTTTCACGGCTTGCTCTCCTGGGGCTGCAACCTTGGAAACCACACAGAGTGGTCCCCAACAATCATCTGTGCGGGGGCCAACCCCACAGAGCAGGACCTACTTCAGCAGGGCTTTGGTGCCCTCTGAATCCACCCCTTGAGTGTGCTGTTTGTGGAGGTGGTTGGGTGGTGCTTCACTGTGGTCTGAAACTGTACACTGGGTGCACTGGCTATGGGACCTCCCAGGAGGTACAGGCCATGGTCAGCCGCTGCCTGTGCTCTGCTCAGGCCACCTGATATGAGCTACAAAGTGATCTGCAGAGAGCTGACACTTGTGCTGGGCTTAGGGGTGCCTAGCTGAAGCCAAGCTGTGAACCAACGCCAGCTGCAGCTAATGCCAGCACTGGGCCCATTTAGCAAAAGTTATGGAGCTCGCTGAAACCAGATGCTGTTTGGGAGATTTTTAGAAAAGTCTGAAGCATGAGCTAAGACATGTGTGGAAAAGCCACTGGAAATAGCTTGGGAGGGCCCACAAGTTGGGTGGGGTGGGGTCTCAGAAAATCACCAGAGCAGGATGAACAGTGTGAGCCAGACTGATGGAGACTCAGATATGGTGTCTGCCTGCTGGCTCAGTGCGGGCAGGGGTGTCACAGAAAAGGATCAATGACCTCTGCCAGCCTTTCTGTCCTTGAGAAAGCTATCTCACCCAGCTCTCGCATCGATGCCAGAATATTCGGTTACTCCTTCAATGCCCCTGGTTCCTTTCAAGCTGCTGCCCTAGCAATGGAGCTCAGAGGCACTGAGTTGAGTAGCTTTGTATACTGGCCCTTTAAGCAGAACTACCTGGGATTCCAGCAGCCTCTGTCTCCCTCGGCCACAATCTTTGCTGATTTTTACAGTCAGAACTTATGGGGACTTCTCTTTCCTAGCTCTGGAACTCCGGGATGGGGGTCCTAAGGAGTGATTCTGGAATCCCTCATTCCTTAGGGGGGCCTTCATGGCCTAGACATTCCATCCATTTTTATGTGCCACATGTGGGTGTAGGACCAGATCAATTCATGTCTCTGCCCCTCCTATCAGTCTTAATCAGGCTTCTTCTTTTTATTTTAAATATATTTTATTGATTATGTTATTACAGTTGTCCCATTTTTTTCTCCTCTTTATTCCTCTCTGCCCTGTATCTCCCCTCCAACCAACACTCCCCCACCTTAGTTCATGTCCATGGGTCATACAATAAGTTCTTTGTCTTGTACATTTCCTATAGTATTCTTAACTTCCCTCTATTTTGTACCTACCATTTATGCTTCTTATTTCCTTTTTTTTCACATTCTCTTCTCTCTCTCTCCCCACTGGTAACCCTACATGTGATCTCTATTCCTATGAATCTGTTCCTGTTCTAGTTGTTTGCTTAGTTCATTTGTTTTTGTTTCTTAGGTTCAGCTGTTGATAGTTGTGAGTTTGTTGTCATTTTACTGTTCATATTTTTGGTCTTCTTTTTCTTAGATAAGTCCTTTTAACATTTCATATAATAAGGGCTTGGTGATGATGAACTGCTTTAACTTGATCTTATCTGGGAAGCACGTTCTCTGCCCTTCCATTCTAAATGATAGCTTTGCTCGATAGAGTAATCTTGGATGTAGGTTCTTGCCTTCCATGACTTTGAATATTTCTTTCCAACCCCTTCTTGCCTGCAAGTTTTCTCTTGTGAAATCAGCTGCTAGTCTTATGGGAACTCCTTTGTAGGTAACTCTCTCCTTTTCTCTTGCTGCTTTTAAGGTTATCTCCTTATCTTTAATGCTGGATAACTTAATTATGATGTATTCCTCCTTGGGTCCAATTTCTTTAGGACTCTCTGAGCTTCCTGGACTTCCTGGAAGTCTATTTGCTTTGCCAGATTGGGGAAGTTCTCCTTCATTATTTTTTCAAATAAGTTTCTAATGTCTTGCTCTTTCTGTTCTCTTCTCCTTCTGGCACCCCTATGATCCAGATATTGGACTGTTTAAAGTTGTCCTGGAGGTTCCTAAGCCTCTACTCATTTTTTTGAATTCTTGTTCTTCATTCTGTTCTGGTTGAATGTTTCTTTTTTCCTTCTGGTCCACTCCATTGTTTTGAGTCCTGGTTTTCTTCCCTTCCCTGTACATTTTCCTTTATTTCACTTTTCATAGCCTTCACTTTTTCCTCTATTTTGTGACCATACTCAATCATTTCTGTGAGCATCCTGATTACCAGTGTTTTGAACTGTTCATCTGACAGGTTGACTATCTCTTCATCACTTAGTTGTATTTTTTCTGGAGCTTTGATCTGTTCTTTCATTTGGACCATATTTTTTTTTGTCTCAGCACGCCTGTTATGTAGTAAGGGATTGAGCCTTAGGTACTCACCAGGGAAGGGCAACACACATTGCTGCATTGTGGTTCTGTATGTGGGGAAGTGTCTGGAAGGGAACAATGCTGCTTGCTCAGCTCTCCACTGCCTTTCAGTCACTTTCTCCACTACCCACAAGCAAATTGGGCCTTTCTGGTGCTTAGTCCTGTGTGGGTGGTTTTGTGTGTATTCCTGGACCCTGTGTGTTTCTTCAATGAACTCTCTGGTGAGGCTGAGAGTTTCTCCTGGTTCTGCAATCCCCACAGGTTTTTATAGTCAGAGGTTTTGAGGCTTTCTTTTTCCATTCTGGAACCCTGGGTTGCTCAGTCTGTCTCAATCCCCAGTTGTTCCTCCCAGTTTATCTGCATGCAAATATGGGTCTACCTGTTCTTCCAGATGATGCCTTGCCCGGACCTCCAACTGCTGCCTTGCTGTGAGTCCTCTCCATCCTGGCTGCCTGTCTCTGCCCTTCCTATCTGTCTGGATGAATGTTTCTTCTTTAACTGCTTGGTTGTTGGACTTCCATACAGTTGATTTACTGGCAGTTCTGATTATTTTTTATTTTAAATTTGTTGTTGTCCTTTTGGTTTTGTGAGGAGGCAAAGTGTATCTCCTTATACCTCCATTTGGCTGGAAGTCTTGGGGATAGGTTCTTAAAAGCTTTCTAGACTTACTCATTTTTTTTTCCTGGCTTCTTCATTATATCTTTGGTTGGAGGACTTCCATTTGGCTAGATTTCAGATGATTCTGAATAATAGTTGTTCCATAGTTCAGTTGTAATTTTGATGTGGATTTGAGTAACACATTTACCTATACTACCATCTTTACCAGAAGTCTATAAAGGACATCCTAGATTCTGGGTACCATATTTGTTCAATATCTACTCCAATTTTTTATGGTTAAGGTATCATAGAAAATAATGGTTTCCCTTAAAAAGAAGCTATTTTACTTTTTTTCGTTTTCAGGAAAAATGAAAGAAGTCTGACAGTTATCTGTAAGATTCTTGTGAAATTTAGTCTTTAATAGATATGGACCAGTGCTGTATCCACAATCTCCTGTTTTACAGTACTCACTGTGCCTTCATGCTGTGATCTCTATTTATAATAATACACAAATCACGCATTAGATATTTGCTTAACTCTTAGGAAACTTGGATTCACAATGTGAAAAACACTGTTATTATAGTGACAGTGAGCACTTTTCTCAACTATACAAGCCTCTTGCTTTTTAATCTATAAAATGGATATATACCTATTATGAGAATCAAATAAAATAGTGTTTGAGTGACTTTAAAAAGAGTATGCCTCACATTATGCTTAGGAGTGCTTACTTTTACTGTCTTAAATTTTGAGGGAACTTATTTTAGAACAACAGTAGTCTCTTTAGTAGTAGTTTCCTTTTTGGAGAATGATTTTAATGTTTTCAAGAAGCATCTCTACAATCCTATGTTAGGTTGATTTCTGAAAGGAATGTCAGTTATTGACACTGGAATAGAATTGGGAGAATATAATAAATGCACACTTTTGTTTCAAACTATGTGTGCATTATTTTGTATTTACTAAATGGTACCTGTTTCTCATAATGTCAACTATGTGGAATGACCTGGATCTACATTACTTGTACAGGACTTGAGATGAGAAAGATTCAATAGTTGTCGAAAGTATTATGAATTATTTAGATAAAGATGCATATACTGAGAATAATTTAGATCACTTTAATAATTTGTTTGCATAGCAGATGTGTTTACAATGAACTTAATTTTTCACTGCTATGAATCAAAATAATCATTTTAGGAGAACATTGCTTTAAATTATCTATTCTGTTACTGTGGATTTTTAAATACACCTTTGTGAAATGAATTTAATGCTATATAACGATTCTAGGTGCCAGAATCATACAGCTTACATTAAAAAAAAATATGTGTGGTTGATGCCTGCATGGAAAGTAAGTTCATTAAGTTTTGCTTGAATGCCTAAATTCAGTCTTTTTAACAGGGAATATTTTGCTTTTGTACTTTTATTCAAATGGTCACTACATATTATGTTCCTGACATTTTCTTATTCTCTCATTATAAACAATATATAAATTGATGTCAAGATTTTTAGCCGAATGGTATTATTTCAGTCACCATTGCTGTATAACAACTACCACAAAACTTAGTGGCTCAAAGCAACCACCATTTATTGCTGACCCTGTGGTCTAGAAATTCTGGCAGAACTCAGTGGAGAAGACTGGGACAATGTGACTGGCACTGGAGAATTCAAAATAGCTTCACTCCCAAATCTGGGTCTTGGTGCTGGCCATTAGCTGTGGTGCCTCCATTCTTCTCTGTGTGACCTCTCTCTTTACATGGTCTCTCATTTTCCTGGGCCTGGCTCCTCATGTAACTTCTCCCTCCAGTAGGATAGCCTTTACTTAGTTGAGTTGCTGGGTTCCAAAGAGCAGGAGCAGAAGCTGTAAGGCTACTTTAAGATATAGGCTCAAACACTCCAGAACATCATTTCCATTACATTTGATTCTTCAAAGCAAGCCACAAGGTCAGTTAGATTCAAGGGAAATACATTCCACCTCTTGATGTGAGGAGTGGCAAAGACATAGAGCAAAGGGGTGGGGACTCAGGGAGGCCTGATTCACTGGGGACCATTTGAAACAATCTAACAGTTATGATAAATGAGTTTTTAAAAGAGGAACTCACTAAAATCAAAAGGATATGGCTTCTTGGTCATGATTTGAAAATATTAACATTAAGATGAAATAATGTTAAAATAATAATGATTCCTGAGCCTAATGGTAATTTGGCCATTTGGTCTTTTTTCCTTAGACAAAGTTTCTTCCTTGAGTGAGAACTTGCTGTTTGTAAATTCAGAAAATATATCATACTTGCTTTAAAAATTTAACAAGATTGTGTCAATAAATATATGACCAAAACTTTAAATGTCTGTATAGTAATTTATATGGATATACAATCATGTATGTATTCCCTCCAATATTGGTAAAAATTTATTTAGTTTTTGCTGTTTGAAGCAACACTGGGATGAGCATTTTTAGGTACTTTTTAGGTACATTTATTTGTAATAAATTCCAAGAAGTATAATTCTAAGATAAAAGGTATAAACATTTTAAAATTTAATGTCCTTCAGAAAAGAAGTTGCTCCACTGTTTTCTAGTTTTCGTGATTTTGGTGAGAAATCACAGTCATTCAGATCATTGTTTCCATATATCTAATGGGTCTTTTTGTTCCCTCTAGTTGTTTCCAAGGTTTTTTTCCCCTCTGTCATTTATTTCCAACAAATTATTGTGTGTCTAGCCAAGGCTTTCTTTGAATTTATCCTGTTTAGAGTTTGTTAAACTTCTTCAATCTGTAAATTTGTGGCTTTCACAAAATGTAGGAAGTTTTTGGCTATCATTTCTTCAAACATATACTTTTTTCTGTCTCCATCTCCCTCTTCTCTTTCTAGGACTCCAGTTACATATATTCTAGATGTTTTCATGATGTTGCATAGGTTCCTGAGGCTCTGGGGGGGTTTTGTTTGTTTTTAAAACATTTTAAGGTCTTAAAATACTTTTGTTGTTGTTGTTCAATTATAGTTGTCCCCATTTCCCCTCCATTATTCTCTCTGTTGTACCCAGCTCTCGCCTCCCACATTCAGTCTTCTCTCCACCCCCATTGTCTTTGTCCATGGGTCCTTTGTACATGTTCCTTGACTTGACCCTTCCCCTTCTTTCCCAGGCTATTCCCCTCCCGCCTCCTCTCTGGTCACTGTCAGTTTGTTCTCCTTTTCTCTCTGTTGCTCACATTGTATCACTTTTTTTCTATAGTCAAATTTATTAACATTTTCCTCTGTCACTTCCATTTTACTTATGAACTCATCCAGTGATTTTCTTATACCAGTTACTGTGTTTTTTAATTCTAAATCTTCTTTTGTGTTCTTTTCTCTGTATTTATTTACCTGCTGAGATTTCCCACTTTTTGAGGGACAGTCTATAAGGTAATTGGCTTGTACTATTCAAAAAATGCCAACATCGTGAAATATGCAAAAGACTGTGGAACTGTTCCAGGTTTAAGGACACTATAAAGATGTGACAGCTGAAAGCAGCCTATGATCACAGACTGAATCCTAAACCAGATATTATTTTTCTTTGGTTAAAAAAAAGCATTTATGGGTTGAGTGACACAATTTGAATGTCTGTAGGCTAGATAAGAATGTTATATCAATGTTAATATCCTGAGTTTGATCATTGTGCTGGGTTTACATAGGAAAAGTCATTGTTAATAGAAAAATTCACACTGAATTTTTTAAAGAGGCATCATATCTGCAATTTATTCTGAAATACTACAGAAGGCTGGATGGCTCAGTTGATTGGAGTTTTGTCCCATAAACCAAAAGAGGTTGTGAGTTTGATTCCCAGTTAGGGCACACACCTAGGTTGTGGATTCAATCCCTGATGGGGCACCTACGGGAGGCAACCGATCAACATTTTTCTCTCACTTTGATGTTTCTCTCTCTCCCTTCCTCTCTAAAACAAAACAAAGCAAAACATATCCTTGGGTGAGGATTAAAAAAAAAAGATAGCTAGAGATAAAACATATGAATAAAAGTCCCTGCCTTGTTGGGATGTGAGGACCACATGAGATTGTGGATATTAGACATGACAATCCTTTACTTTCACCAAAAACATGACCCTTCCATAGAATGAGCCTAAAATAATTTCTTCCATAAAAGTACTGAAATCTCACTATAACTTTCTTTAAGCAATTGACTTTTTACCAAATTCTTTTCTGTTGTAATCCTGTCCAAGGGTTTATTTACTGAAGTGCCCGAAGAGCTTTGTTAAATGGTTACTATACTTGAAAGTGAGTCCTATATATATTAGTTTTAGTCTCCAAAAAATTCACAATGTTTAAGTAGAGGATTTTTTATTTAGGTGGAAAAAAATGAGAATTTGTTATTTGCAGGCTAATTTGAGCTTTGGACCACAGAAGGAGACTCACTTCGCTTTTTGCCAAATAAAATTAGTTTTTGGCAACACCATTCAGGGTAATTGACTCTGGAGCTGCTGGCAGTTTAGGCATTGTCTCTACAAATTCTTGTAGTTTAGGGAACAGAAAACCCCAATTTTTTCCTCTTATAAATTAATCTATTGTAGCCACAAACTTTCAACATTTGTTCAGGGATGCTAATTAGTTTCTTCTTCAGTTTTTCCATGATGAAGCTATTCTTGGATGTCAGCTAGCAGGATTCAACTTCAGGAGCATGTGAGGCCACCAGAAAATGCTTTTTTGTTTTTTCAGTCTTTCTGGGTCACTCGATATTTGATTATCCAGACTAATTATGGGCAGGGGGAACATGAACAATTAGATCATACAGACAGGTGGTTGTACTTTTTTTTGGCTGAAGACTTCATCCTTCTTCTCAAACTGTATTCCAGAAGAGCTAACAAGTGGAGTGGTTAGTTTCCTGTCTTTGCTCTATTTCTTTTGTCCTTTCAAAAGTGTATCAACAAATGATAAAATGTCTCCATTCCAATGTCCGTTTCCTCTGCCATAAGGAGTTATTAATAATGAGAGATAAACAGAGATTTAGGAAATAATTCCTTGAAAAGGTAGACTTACTTATTCTATAACTTTCTGGTTATAAAAAGGAAGACAGAACTTGAGCCTGAATTTGGCTTCTGGCTTTTCATTTTCCTGATCATTCTCCAAATGTCTTAAAGGCTATTTTCCTTGTTCTTCCCATTACGGGCTTTTTGGCACCTCAGAAGTAACAATGGAAATAAACATTTACCAGATGGTCTCGGTGGTTTCCCTGACATACACACATAGTACGCAAGGGAAGCATATCTAATGGAGTCAATTAGATCTTATTTTAATTGATTTTATTTCCCTCAGAATATTTTTCTGGTCACATGTTAAAAAAATTGTCTCTGCCTCTTATCTCTGTGGTTCCTTATGTACAGTTTCTGAAGCATTTTTCAAGGTCAACAGCCTGTGTCCTCCGTATCTCCGCTTCGACGCCACAGAGAAAAGTGTATCATATTGTCAGCACAAGTGGCTTCACCACAGCAACTCTGCAGAGGTTCTGAAAAATGATTAGGGAAATTCTTTTTGCAACAGAATGGACAGACCTAGAGGGTACTATGGTAAGTGAAATAAGCCAGTCAGAAAAAGACAAGAACCATATATTTCCCTTGCATGTGGAATCTAATGAACAAAATAAACTAACAAAGTTGATATAAACCATGGATATGGAGAACAGACTGACAGCTGTCAGAGGGGATGGGGTTGGGGGGCTGGGTGAGAAGGGTGAAGGGATTAAGCAAAGAAAAAAAGGAAGACTCAAGGACACAGACAAGGGTATGGTGATTGCCAGAGGGAAGGGAGATGGGGCAAGTAGAGGGGGTTAGAAGGGGATAAACGGTGATGAAAGGAGACTTGACTTGGGATGGTGAACAATTCAATATACTGATGACGTATTGTAGAACTGTATACCTGAAGCCTATATAATTGTAGTAACCTATGTCACTCCAATAAATTCAATTTTAAAATGCTCAAGGATGATTTTCTTAAAAAAGGTAGGTCATTTTTCTGCTAGTTAAGTCACAGAAACAGAAAAGAGTAAGAGTATCTTGGAGAGAGCTGTGTCATTATGAGAATCAAGTTATGGTACAGTAGTCCTCTTTTGTCCGTGGGGATACATTCAAGACCCCCGGTAGTTGCCCAAACCCCAGATAGTACCGAACCATATGTGTACCATGTTTTTCCTGTACATACATACGTATGATGAAGTTTAAGTCATAAATAGGCAAAGTAAGACATTAACAACAATAACAAACAATGAAGTAGAACAATTACAACAATATGAAAAAGTTGTTAGAATATAGACTGTCTCTGTCTCTCTGAAAATATCTTACTGTACTTGTCCTCAGCTTTTCACTCAAAGGAAGCACTTTATGGCTTCTCTTTGCACATCTGAACTGGGAACATCACCACTTTTGAACTTTGGGGCCATTATTAAATAAAATGAGGGTGAGCACAGCACTGCAGTACCACGGTGGTTGAAGAGCATTCTATGATAAAAGGGTTGTCTTGTTAAAATTAAGAGAAATGGTAAATTGTGATATAATAAACTAATTTCTAATTTAATTCAAATTGCATACATACCTTTTACTGATGATTTATGTAGTTGTAAACATGCCTTACAGGAACAGACATCAAGAGTTAAGCATTTTATTTATAAACTGAATTTTTTAAGTGTATTTTATTGACTATGCTTTTACAGTTGTTCCATTTTATTCTCCTGTTTATCCCCTTCCACCCTGCATCCCCCTCTCACCAGCCTTCTCTCATCTTAGTTCACGTTCACTGGTCAGACATGGGAGTTCTTTGGCTTCTCCATTTCCCATGCTACTCTTAACCTCTCCTGCCTATTTCGTACCTACCATTTATGCTTCTTATTCCCTGTACGTTTCCCCCCTTTCTTCCCCTCCCCTCTTCTGTTGATAACCCTCCATGTGATATCCGTTTCTGTGATTCTGTTCCTGTTCTAGTTGTTTGCTTAGTTTGTTTGTTTTTAGGTTAACTTGTTGATAGTTGTGAGTTTGTTGTCATTTTACTGTTCATAGTTTCAGTCTTCTTTTTCTTAAGTAAGTCCCTTTAACATTTCATATAATAAGGGCTTGGTGATGATGAACTGCTTTAACTTGATCTTATCTGGGAAGCACTTTCTCTGCCCTTCCATTCTAAATGATAGTTTTGCTGGGTAGAGTAATCTTGTATATAGGTCCTTGCCTTTTATGACTTTGAATACTTCTTTCCAGCCCCTTCTTGCCTGTAAGGTTTTTTTTTGTTTTTTTGAAAAATCAGCTGATAGTCTTAGGGGAACTCCTTTGTAGATAACTCTCTCCTTTTCTCTCGCTGCTTTTAAGGTTATCTCCTTATCTTTAATGCTGGATAACTTAATTATGATGTGTCTTGGTGTATTCCTCCTTGGGTCCAATTTCTTTAGGACTCTCTGAGCTTCCCAGACTTCCTGGAAGTCTATTTGATTTGCCAGACTGCAGAAATTCTCCTTCATTATTTTTTCAAATAAGTTTCCAGTTTTTTGCTTTTCCTCTTCTCCTTCTGGCACCTTCTGCTCTTCCTCTTCCTCTTCTCCTTCTGGTTTGAATGTTGGAATGTTTAAAGTTGTCCCAGAGGTTCCTAAGCCTTTTCTCATTTTTTTGAATTCTTGTTTCTTCATTCTGTTCTGGTCGAATTTTATTTCTTCCTTCTGTTCCAAATCATTGATTAGAGTCCTGGTTTCCTTTCTTTCGCTGTTGGTTCCCTATATATTTTGCTTTATTTCCCTTTATGTAGCCTTCACTTCTTCCTCTTTTTTTTGCACCCATACTTAATCATTTCTGTGAGAATCCTGATTACCAGTGTTTTGTACTCTTCTTCTGACAGGTTGGCTATCTCCTTGTCGCTTAGTTCTTTTTCTGGAGCTTTGATCTGTTCTTTCATTTGGGCCATATTTCTTTGTCTTGGCACACCTGTTTCATCTTAAGGGGTAGAGCCTTACATATTCTCCAGGGCAGGGCAACCGACTTCACTGCACTGTGGTGTTGTCCATGGGGGAGGGGTCAGAGAGGGAACAATGCCACTTGCTTGGTTTTCGCCCACTTTCAGTCACTTCCTCCACTACCCACAGGTAAATCAGTCTCTTCTAGTGCTGATTACAGGAAGGGTGGTTTTTGTGCATGTTCTAGAGACCTGACAATCTTTCCAATGAACTTTCCTGTGAGGCTTGGTGTTTCTCCTGCTGCCACAACCCCCACAGGTTTTTACATCAACAGGTTTTGAGGCTTTAGTTTTCTGCACTGGAACCCTGGGTTGTGTGGTCTGTCTTGCTCCCCAATTTGTCTTCCCAGTTTATCTGCACACAAATGTGGGACTGCCTTGTCTGCCAGCTAGTGCCTCACCAGCTCAGTCTGTCACCTTGCTGTACATCTTTTCTGCCCCTCCTAACAGTCTGGATGAATGTTTCTTCTTTAACTCTTTGGTTGTTGGACTTCCATACAGTTTGATTTCTGGCAGTTCTGGTTGTTTTTTGTTTTTAAATTTGTTGTTGTTCTTCTTTTGGTTGTGATAGGAGGCAAAGTATGTCTACCTATGCCTCCATCTTGGCCAGGAGTCCTATAAACTGACTTTACAAGCCTCTGTACTACAATATTATACTAAAGCTACATAAACAAAAATATAAATCTGAATATAGTTGCAAGTCTTGCCTGAAGGATAAATGATTTAAAGGTTTTATAGTTCTTCCAACCTCTGAAATATACCTCCTCCTTTTGCTTCTGCATTACTAGTAGCCAATAAACATTTCAACAATTTCACATAAAACTTGAAAAGGAAATACTCCTGGGAGAAGTAGTACATGTGTTCATATTCCCACAAAGCTCTGTTGGGTCCTTTCCTAAAAGTTTGGGAAAGATCTCCCAGCTGTTGAAGCAAACAGGGCCAAAGCAGGGGGTCTCAAGGTGCTGAATACAAATCCAGCTCACCCTTCTGCTTAAAACCTGGTGGTCCTCTGAATCCATTCTGTAACTCACTCTTATTACACCTGGTGGTTGGTTACATACTCATACACATCTATAAAATAACACTAATTCTGATTTTTCAAAGTGGAAAAAATTGACTTTGAACCGCAAAATCACAGTTTAATCACCTGACAACAGAGCAGAAAACCATCATCTTTTATCATTGATCTGAAAGCTACATTCCTCAGAATTCTTGGGTAAGTTGTGTAAAAGGGGAGGGCAGAAATATCAAATCCTTGGTGAATACTGTATAATATCCATCACGGAACCTAGTGAACAAGTGAGACACTGTTCCCTTGGTTTGACAATTTGATAAGAAGAAGGAAACAAAAATTCCACTGAAATCACGTCTTCTCATCTGGAAAGTAAAGAGACCAGTATGCCAAAGGCTGAGGTTTGTACATTAAGATGGTAGTTGGCCTCATTTGGGCCTTTCAAATATTTCCTTCTTCATATCTTCTTCTTTAAGAATTAAATATTCTTATCTGTTATGGAAAGATGTACAATGATGATGGAACATTTTTAAATCCTGAGGAGTATTCACCCAGGGAATAAATTTCCCACCAATCATGGGCTTAATAAAGTACTAGAGAAATAAAATGGGAGGAATAAAAATTAGAATTAGGCGTTAATTTTCTATCATTTTCCACCCACAATAGCTAGATTCAGCAGCTAGCTCCATGAAACTAGGTGACTTAAGGTTCATAAGACAGGAATGTAATATTAACAATATCATCTTGCCTTTTCACTGCACCATAATTTATTAACCAATTTTCTATTGTTGGACACTTCATTTTAAATATTTTTACTATAATAATTTTGCAAGGAGCATCTTTGCACATCAACCTTTGTGCCCAGAACTGATATTTTCTTTTTAAAATTATAATGAAATATTTAAAACACAAAAAGGCATACATCATAATTTTTAAAAATACTTGTGTACCCAGCACTCGGCTTAAGAAATGAATCTTCACTGATGATATATTTAGTGCCCCCATGCATTCTTTTTTATTCTATCTCATTTCTCACTCCCAGCAGTAACCTCGCCCTGGCATTAGCATGGATTGTCCCTCTGCATTTCTTTATTCTTTCACTACGTGGTGCGTATCCGTAAGCCACGCATATCTTAACAACTTCATATAAATTTCTCTGACTGAAAAGGCAATGCATGCTCATTTTAGAAAGGTTGGCAATATAGCAAAGTGTAAATAAAAATACAAACAAAATTACCACCCAAATACAACATCATGAAATGCTATCTTCCAGTGTTAGTATTTTGATCTACTTGACTCCTATTATTACATACTTTAAAAAAAATCAGTTGGGTTCAAAACAATTACTTTAAATTGAATACTGCATTTTGATTTATAAGGTGCTTTGTTTCCCATCTTTTTTAATTCCCCAGCATCTCTGTGGGGCAGGTGATTTTTTTGGTAGTTAAGTAATTTTTATTTTAATTGCCATTCTAAAGATGAGAAACAGAAGTTCTGAGAGGTGAATTAATATCTCAGTATCTGTTGCCTATCATGGGAAGGGACCAGAACTCCCTGGTGGATTGTTCACATCCAAGTCCAGTGGTTTTTCTGTTAAAATACCCTACAATGTCACTGCCATTCCCCGCAATTAAAATGTCCAAGAATCAATGACAGCCCTTCCTTCTACTTGCCATTTTGTCACTTCTTACCAATTTAAATGCCATCTATAATGTTTATTTTAAATAGATTTTTATTTGTGTGCAAAAGTTCAATAGGAAGAAGGAATACAGTATAATTTAGCTTAGATGTTACATCAAAAAAAAAAGTCTTTACCTAGAGGGTATTATGCTAAGTAAAATAAATCAGTTGAGACAAAATAAATAAACAAACAAAGCAAAGTAGAAACAGCTTCACAGATATAGAGAACAAACTGGTAGTTACCAAAGGGGCAAAATGAGTGAAGGGAAATAAGAGGTATGAACGTTCAGCTATAAAATAAATAAGTCATGAGAATGTAATGTACAGCAGAGGGAATGCAGTCAAAAATATTGTAATAACTTTGTATGGTGACAGATGGTTATTAGACTTATCATGGTGAGTACACAGTAAGGTATATAAATGTCATATCACTATATTATATATCTGAAACTAATATAATATTGTATGCCAACTGTACTTTAATTTAAAAAGTGATCCTGGGTCTTAGCCTTTACTACCATGACCACCTCCCTTCTTAGCTAAGGCCTGTATTCTGGGTCTAGGCATAGCTTTATTTAACCTGATGCTCTCAGCAAGGTCTACACTTGCAAAATGTGCTGAACTTCCCCTATGTGGCAGAATCTCTCTCCAAAGAAATGAATTCCAGGAAGCTAAGAAACTGGCAAAAAAGAGACTTTCATTAAGATTAGACTAAATTTGATCTAAGTTGAAATAATAACTTCATTGAAAGATTCTACAAAAATACCGATGATCCACAAAAACTATCTTTTTTGATTTATTATTTCTTTTTGAGTGGCTGATATAAGCACACAGCAAAGATTTTTAATGTACTTTTGCAGCTGCTCTTCTTTTTACTTTCATCGAACCTGTCTCAAAACATAATGGTTCATGTATTCCTTCCGTGCTACCAAGCTTGTAACTTTTCTTTAGAAATTCCACTGAAGCAACTCCAGCATGTGAGGTGGAGGAAGACTAGAAATTCTTATGGAATACTTGTTTTCTGTTGGTGTCAATTGTATTATTTTGTTTATACTCAGAAGTTGATGGCATCATGATCATGATCACCATCATCATATGAATCATACAGGGTAACTGCCATATTCCTGGCAGTGTCTTTAGACTCCTTCAAGGTAAATATTGTCTCCATTTTAGAAATGAGGAAACTGAGGCTCAGGGTAGTTAATCAGCTAGCCTGAGTTCACCTTGGTAGTAAGAAACCAAGTCAGAATTTGAATCCAGATCTGTCAGAATTAAAGCCTATGCTCTGCAAAGAGGAGTACATTTGTGAAGCACTGTGTCACTTAGGTGACAGAAGCTGTACAGAAGTGACAACATATCTGTATTAGATGCCAAGAGTTCCCAGTTCAATGAGAAGAAAAAGTCACACACAGAAACAGTTCCAGTGTAGAGCCAGTTGCATGAATTGCTATGAAGAGGGACTGGCAGCATGTCATAAGAGCCTGGGGAAAGATTAAGTCATATTTGAGAAAAATTAGGGATTTGAAGAAGGCCTTGGAAAGCTAGAACTTCATCAGGTATTGCTGTGGAGTAGTTCCTATAAAGAATGATGCAACCCTGACTGGTGTGGCTCAGTGGATTGAAAGCGAGCTGTGAATCAAGGATCACCAGTTCGATTCCCAGTCAGGGCACATGCCTTGATTGTGGGCCAGGTCCCGAGTATAGGGCATACGAGAGGCAACCACACATTGATATTTCTCTCCCCCTCTTACTTTGTCCCTTTCCCTCTCTCTAAAAATAAATAAAATCTTTAAAAAAAATAAAATATCTCTACTTACAAAAAGAAGAATGATGTGAACATATGTCCAAAGATGGGAGAGTGCTGTTGGGGCTTAGATAATTGTAAGCAGGCTATTTCCAGCCCCCTTACCTCTTCTGTCATTCAGTGATCATGTCAAAGGTGAGACCAGGGCTTGGTTCTCACCTTTGACACAATCCTGCCCTGATTAGAAGTAGGAGAGCTGCCTAATGACAAAGAAGGCAGCTAGCAGGAGAGAAATCTGTGACTGTCGGGTGGGGGCTGTGGAGGTGGCGGGAACTACCAGAGACTCATAGACAAACCAAGTCTCTGAGTTTAGTGCCTAGTTCTCTCCCATGGCCGTGCTTCAGATCGTAACATTTTTCTATTTAAGAGGGCACTTGACTGATGTTCATTTTGTCCTAATTTTCTCAGTGTAGGTTTATACTATGTGCAGGAAATCTCTAATTAGTACAAAGATTTACATAGCATATATGGCATCTTTCAACCCCTCCATGGAACAGGAGCCTCATCTATTCTGTTCACAGCTGCATTTCCAGTGCTAGACCAGCCAGCACCTGGCACAGACCACTTAGAAAAATAAATGTCAACAAACACTGACTGCAAGCAGCTATATTTTAGTGGGAATGGAAGGATATGACATGAGAAACAGAAAAGGAGCCTGGATGAATTGGGCCTGTCTCACCATTTTGCCTCAGGGATCCTTGTGTGAGTTTTATAGGGCTGAGCCTGATAAAACCCTGTTATCAATATCTGGTTATCATAGGCGAGTGAGTATTTCACATATGCAACCCTTTTATCTGCTGGCTCTTTGCTTTCTGAAGGTGGGGTGCCTCTGAAGCCTGTGAAGCCAACTGGTCTGTCCAAGGAGAAGCCAAGGTCTAGGATGCTGTTGAGTTTAATCCAAAGTGATACCAAGAAGAGAACCTCAGGTGACTCAAAGTCTAGAAATACACTGTGCAAACAGACTGGCTACTAGTCTTCTGGGTAATTTAACTGAGCTGGACACAGGTGAGGAATGCTGGTCTCCATTCTCCACACACACTCCACCAGGATCCCCGTATACTCCCACCAGAAATTGGTCCAGGCTGTTCAATTTCTAAAAGTAGATCATCGGCAGAAGTACGGTCCTCATCCTCAACAAGTTGACTGATGAAACAAGTAACACTTGAAAGAACTGAATGAACTAAAAAAGCCATTGCTTTCCTTGCCTTGAACTTACCACACCAAAAATAGGATGCTGTCTTCTCAGAAGGAATTTTTCCAGATTTTGTGGACTCAAGTCATAAAGCTTGACTGGTGGTTGAACTTGAACTGATGGTAGATAACTCACTGTTGGCAGAGAAGACAGCATTGCAGAGGATCTCATATAAGAACATCAAACTCTCATGTTCTTTTCAATGAGACAAGAAAGTCTCTCAGGTCCCCTCTTTGGCTGACCGCTCAGATGTAAAATCTTTGAGCTCAAGAATGTCAGTATTACCTGGGGAGCCATCTTGGACACCTGCTCTGTCTTCATGCTCCATGGCAACCAAGAGCCATAGGAAGCTCACAGGTGCTGGAATGTTCAGGAAGACCCTGAGCTCTGTGATCAGCCCTTGTTTGCAGCTGTGTGATTGACAGCTGCCAGACACATTTCAGGTGAGGAAAATCAACCTGATCCTAGGCTCAGCACTGAGAGTGATGTTAGAGTTCATCATCTGGTGCTTTCCTGCAGCCCCTTCCCTGTAAGGGGTGTCCCTTTCTGCTTTCTCCATCCCAACTCTGGAAGGAGAAGGAGGAAGAGGGTAGCAGAGAGCAAGATAGAATCCTCTCCGAGAATTAGCATCTGTTCCTCCTGCTCTTCCCTGTCAGGCTGAGTCTCGCATTCCCTCCCACATCTCCAGTCTCACAGAGGTAATCTGTGAGTTTTGGGTGAACTTTCTTTGGGGTTAGGAGGACCCAAGAAGCTAAGTCCTTTTCCAAGTCCAGGATTTGGCTAAGGTGAGACTCAAACAAAATGGTAATATCAACACATTTCCCTTCAGATTCTACAACAACTCTTCTCCTCTCTCCTACCTGCAGTCTTCCCTTCATGACATCCAGGTAGCCGGTGACTTCTGACTCCCAATACCTCAGTCTGCCCACTCCTCACTCCCTTCCCTCCTAGCTCTGCAGCATGAGAAAGTTAGTATAAGATATGATTAAATGAATTTCCAGCACTGGATTATAAACTCGTTATTCATCACCATGTTCCTGATATCTAGAACCATGTCAGTCACATGGTAACCACTCCGTACATGTTTGCCGAGTAAAAGACTGCAAAACTGCAAAATACCGAAGGATCTATCCCCTCCCTTGGGGATGTTTACACAGAGGAATAACAATAACTACCGCTAGTTAATGTAACTACCACTGCTTAACCACAGTTTCTAAGTCACTGTTACATGCTCAAAGGATAGGATCTCTGAATTTCCAACAGCTCAGTGGTCTTACATTTTATATGCTCTTGTACTGAAGGAACCTCAAAAATGATACCACTTTGAGAAACTCCTTCCCCGCTTACAAATGAGCCTATTCCCGCAAATCTAATCACTCTCCTCTTGAGCAAATGGGTCTTTTTGCTCTTTCCTCACATTCTCACTGAGGTTCCTTCATGAAAAAGTAGTTAAGCCTGTTTTTTTTTTTAAATAGACTGTTCTGGAATGTTTGAGGAAAATCTAGGGCTTTACACAGCCACTCCCTGTCTGGAAAGTCTTGGGTCAGCTTCTTGCAGTTGTTTTCCTTCTATTTTCCCTCTTGGTGTGTCCCTTCTGAGTGTGTTATCCTGTTTCCTGAGGCACAGCCCTGTCTGCAAGCAAGGTCAGGAGTCAGTGGCACCTCTGGAGCTGGCTTTCTGGCAGCCAGTCACCCAGCAGGCCTGGCCTCATCCATTACTCACTGTTGAGCCCTATGTAAGAAGGAATAGGTTAGCAATGACAGTCACCTCCATCAGACCATTCTCGGGCCTAGACAGAGATGCCAGACAGTGACTCACATCACGGCAGAAGAGAGCCCAGTCACCTGGGCCGCAGGAAAGTGGCATGAAACAAAGAGCCAGGAGAGGAAGCATTCTCCCTCCCCACCCCACCCCACCCCCAACACCCCTCCACCTGCACCCTCCACCCCTACCCCAGTCTGCCGTACAGCCCACCTCCTGCCGTGCCCTCTCTCCCTGAAGCCAGCTCCCTTTCACCATATGCTATAGCCACACGGGAGATGAATCTTTAGCTATATGTAACTTGCTTCTCACGCCTCTGAGCTTTGGTATGTCACTCTCTCTGCCGCTAATGCTCTTCACTCAAGACTATATTAATTTGGTCTTACTTGTGTTTCAAAGCCCAATTCAAATGGGCTTTTTTTTTCCTCCTTTGAAACTTTCCCAGCTCTTCTTTGTGACCAGGAAGCCCTCTGGTCAAATTCTCACTCTGTAAGTCAATTATTATGTTGACTCACAGTTGTTCTTGTGTATCTCAATATCCAGTAGACTTGGACTGCTCGAGGGAAGGGACTGTCCCTGGACTGACCCTCATTCATCCTTGGAGCACCTTTAACCAACCAGGGGCTGGCATGTGACAGACTCACTAAGTATCCATGAGCCCAGTGTGAAAGGAAGCAGAACACTCTTCAAAAGACAAATAGCCCCAGCTCAATAGCTGGTTGCATGCGTGCAGATGATTTGAGTCCAAAGTCTGTAATTCAGAGGTTTTTCATCCTCAGAGGCCTTCCAAAATGTATCCACTCTTCCAAACACAGTTGCTGTTGAGAGGCTATGCCATTGGCAGGGCGGCAGATGTCCTCAGCCACCATGCCTGCGCCATGTCAATAAGAATGCATAAAGTATCTACTCAGTGCTCAGCTTTACAAAAAATGAAGTGGAGGATTCTAAAAATGTAGAAGATGTCATCTCCACTCCTATGGACCATAAAGCCGAATCCCAAAGGCAACGTGGCTGAAATGAAGACTTGTACATCAACATTGGCCTACTGGAGGTTGCTTAGGAGGATCATGAACATTCTTCAATGAAAAAACTTCTAATTTCCCTGGATCTTTTTATATAAAACGTTACTCCTGTTAGAAACAGCTTGACTGAAAATCAGTGTTTGCAGTTAAGAGCACCTGCTCTTGAATTTCAGATTGAGGTGTTGATTTACGGGGCAAGGTAGACTCGTGCTGGAAACTGGTTTTGGCAGCGTGGAAAGGGTTTAAAGTTCCTACATGCACTCAGGAATGTTAGCAGCTTTTTGTTGGTTCCAACCTGCAGTTTAACTGGTTAAGCTCTTGTCTCTTCCTTCCACCCTCTGGCCTGCTGTAATGTAATGTAGGCCAATCTCCCATCCGGTAGAGGCATCCCTTCCCCAGCATCACTGCCAGGTGAGAACTAACCTGGGCCAAACATGACCAGGAATAAGAAACTCAAGACTGTTTATGCCACTGCTGGAAATCCCAGAGGCCTGACAATTCTGTCTTTATTTTCAGCTAAAATCTAATTTGACATGAAGTGAAGTGATGGGAAATGTATTTACTTTATTGTGATATTTTTGTCCTTAAAGGTAATTTTGTTTTAGGCTACACTGAAGGATACTAGTATTTTAGAAAAGGGGAAAGTCCATGACCCTCCCGAAATTATATACAAAATCACATAAGCCTTTGCATATGTGCTCTCAAAACTTTTATTTTCTGGGAGTTGGGGTTAGAGCTTCTATGGGATTCTGTAAGTCCAAGGGTCCCATGCAGTTCTGTATCATCCCTGAAGTGCTGTGTCAAATTAGGAAGTCACCCTTACAAGGAATACAGACCGGATCTTGTTCAGAGAGGCACGCTCACATCCCTGCCTGGTCAGCTCGGCACAGTGTGCCACGGCTGTGTCTTTACCTAGAATAAGCCCCCTTTCCCAAGCAGAGCATGGTCAGCATGCAGTCTGCCTCAAGGCCAGCCGTCGTCACTTCTTTCAGATGTGCCCTCATTTCTCAGATGTGTCAGCCTGTCTGTGCCTTGACTTCTCTAGCCAGCACCGCCCAGCTGTGGAAGAGTCACGAGCGATGACGGTCCTGTTTGTAGCATCGGAGTGTGTCACGAGGGCTTTCAGACAAAGGGATGCAGAGGCTCACACATTCCTCACTCGTCATCTGCACAACGTTCAGGAAAAGGAAGTGACTGGGGCCACATCACTCAGAGCCTGTCTGTACTCGTCCTTGTGACAATTACCTCAAAATACGCACAAAGGGATACTCGTCTCTCTTCTTTTTAGTAGCAAGCTCTTTCTAGGTCTTACATTACATCTGTGTTGGTTCACTTTAAAATGTTTCTGCATCGTTTACATCCTGAGAGTAGTGCGGAGGCCTTTGAAGAGTCCTACTCAGGCATGGACATTCCAAAGGTGGGCAGTTAGCATTTGAAGTACACTCGTTAGAGATCAATGCTTCAGAAGCGGTTACGTACCACTCCAAATACTATTACTGAAATATCCACCACAAAAGATGTGTTCATTAGCACAAAGGATGTTAGAGGTAAAATCAACTACTCCCACTTCCGCTCTTCTGGTTTTGTGACAGGCACACAGTCCCACCAGCGTGGCTCAGACAGGTCTGGCTATTTCCCCTCCTACGACCTTATGCACTGTTTTCTTGGCTGAAAACTCTCCTAGGTAGAGCTCTGCTACTTGCTGTGTGAACTTGTATCAGGCACTGGTCATTTCTAAGCCTCCATTTTCTCATCTATAAAATGAGGGAAACGTCACTCTCAGCTATAATGAGGGATTAATATGATTATATCTGTAAGAGATTTAGCTCAGTGTCTGGCATATGGAAAATGTAACCATTGTTTTTATTATTAGTCACCTCGCTAACTCCAACTTGATCATCAACACTCATCTCAAGTGTCTCCTTTTCTAGGGAGTGTCTTTGGTCACCGTGCTACCCCCAACCAGGGTAACATTTCCCTGCTCTAGGCTCTCACCAAGTCTGGCCGACCTTACGGAAGTACATACTCTGTATTAAATTTCTTTTTATGTGTTTATAACTGCTTAAATTAGCCTGAGGGCAGAAACTATGCTTTTTTTTTTTCCAATGTCCCCAGTGCCTAGCATATAATGGATACTTAATAAATATTTAATAAGTGAATGAACAAATGCGAGAACTAAGCAGGGACTTGCGGCCCCATGAAGAGACATCTGGAAGGGGTTCTTGAGAATTACCATCTAACAGGCAAATGGCAGTCATGTGGAAGAGGAGTAAATTAAGTTTGGAAATTACAGTCAGGATTCAGCTCAATATGTAGATGCACTACTGTGACTGTTCAAAAATGGTACGTATTGCCTCCATTGTATTTTTTTCTCTGAGGTTATTTCAGCAGATGTTAGCAACATGGTAAATTAGATTTACCCTCGGGATAAAAGATTTGCCTGTTAGTTTCCATCTAACATTCTGTGATATTCTCTGCCAATTCCATCTGAGAAGTAAAGCTTTGTGAAACATTCTTAAATGAATATTTAGTTATTAGTGCATGATGTTTCTATGTCATAATACCTTAACTCTTCTAAGTACATTTTTTAGTTCTCACATAATCTGTATCTCTTTTTGATGAATTATATTACTAATGCATGCACTTATCTTTTCTAATCATTAATGAAAATGAGCTTTATTAGATCAAGTAATTAATACATAAAAAGATATAAACCGCGTTAGTCATTTTCTTCCAGAAGTTTGGATCAGCTTACAGGAAAGGCAGAACTGAAATCTATGTACAGTCTTAGGAAAAATTTCAGGGGTCCTTGTTTGGTGAAATTTGGTAAGCTCTTTCTTTTGCATTTATAACTTGTGCATTTTAAAAACTGACTTCAGAGCACTAATAGTCATGTGAATGCTTAAGCAATAAAGGAGTTACCTTAAACAGAATCTATACTGTATGGCCCATGAAAATGAGAGCTAGTGAAGTGTCCTGCAGTCAGCATGCACTAGAAACAGAACCCTTAGAGTTGTATCAGCTTATGGGAGGAACAAAGAACAAAACACAGAACAATTTGAGTAACATAAAAGTACTCCAAAGAGAAGCACTGGTATCCGGGAGGCAAACTATACTTTGCTGTGAGATAGCTAACTCTTGACGTGCATCTTTTAAATCAATGCTTAAGAAAAAAATAAAACACACTGGGTAGTTCCTAACTAACATGTAAACCCTAATCTATTGCAAAATTTCTTCTCCATCTTAGCAAATAACAATCTTCATAAATAATTTTTACAATTTTTTTAAAGATTTTATTTATTTATTTTTAGAGAGAGGAGAAGGAAGGGAGACAGAGAAAGAGAGAAACAGCAATGTATGGTTGCCTCTCACATGGCCCTCACAGGGGACCTGGCCGGCAACCCAGGCATGTGCCCTGACTGGGAATCGAACCGGGACTGTCTGGTTCCCAGCCCGCGCTCAATCCACTGAGCTACACCAGCCAGGACAATTTTTACAATTTTTAACATTATATTTTTTTATCTTTACTGAATCATGGAGTTTAAATTTGATAAGTTCTGCACCCATACAGGTCAGCTCCACTAATTATAATCAGCATTTAATATCACCTCCTGCCTTTAAAATGACACACACACACTCATGTGCAGGATCCCGTACACACTCAGACACACACTCACCCACAGCAAATAAACACTCCGAGGGCGGCTTATTTTAAAGATAGGCAGCCTGTTTTCTATCAATGGATGCAATTACCAGGCAAATTAATGTAGGTTCTCCAGAACCACTTGAAAGATAAAAAAGAACAAGAAACATGAAATGCTTCCCTGAGAGAGAAGAGCGCCACAGCAGGAGGAGCCCTGAACTTGGCCTCTGCACACTGAGGCTAGTGTCCTGGCCCCACCAATTTGGGGCCTGGGAAGCCAGGCCTGTCATTCTTCTCCCCAAACCTCCTCTTCTTGCTGCCAGTTGGATAGACTTCACCTTGCTTTCAGCACGGGACTAAGCAAGCCAGTGTGATACGAATTCGTAAGCTTCAAGTGTTGGAAGGATGAAGTATTATTATTTAATGTGTCTAGTAGAAAACACTAGGAGTGCCCGCTGTAGGTTGGGCCCAGGTTAGGTACCTCCTGCATCCTGACATCAGTTATTTCTTGTAGGAAACTTGGAAAGCAAATAAAACTCCACTTTTACAAATCACTCAGATGCATACAGCAGGTGATTTATTCTTTGCTAGGACCGAATCCCGGTTGGGTCTGTGGCTGAACTTACCCTAAGCAGTGATGAGCAAAGCATTTGTGTGGCTTTTGTACTAAAGGAGAAAAAAATTCTATCCTGCTCTTGGATTGAACCTTGATATGCTCTTGCCCACAAAATGCAGGGTTGTTCTAGCCACCACTGCTGACAATGTTTGTAATGCAGGGGAAAGGACCACGGGGGATGATCAAAATGTCAAAAGGGCAGGGGGGCTGGGGATGAGATTATTCCACTGGCCACTATGTGTTGGACTCTGTGCTAAGTGCTGTTAATGCGAAACATGTGCCTGCTCAAAAGGCTATTGGGAGCTACCTAGCGCTGTTACTGCCAGCGCCAGCCACAGAAGAGGACATTTAGGTGCAGAGAGGCAAACACATATGCACACTGGTGGAGAGCTGTGGTGTGGTCAGTCTGGAGACACTTGGACTTGGGCATCCTGATTCCAGATACTCTATATGTCACCAATGGACCATATCCCCTCACAGGGGTCTTTGTGTCCTGGGGCAGCCATCACAAAGTGCCACAAACTGCGTGGCTTCCAACAACAAAAATTTATTCTCTTGCAATTCTGGAGGCTAGAAGTCTAAAATAAGGGTGTCACCAGGACCATGTTTCTTCTGAAACTGTAGGGGAGGATCCCTCCTCATCTCTTCCTAGATTCTGGTAGTTGGCCACCATCCTTGGGTACCCTGGCTTACAGCCCAATCCCTGCCATCGCTGCCCTTGTCTTCATACTGCCGCTTTCTTTTAAGGACACCAGTCATATTGGATTATGAGCTGCCCTAACCCACCCTACACCAGTATGATATAATCTCAACTAATTATACCAGCAACTAGTCTATTTCCAAATAAGGCCACATTCTGAGGTACAGGGGCTTCAACATATTGTTTTCGGGAGGACACAATTCAGCCATAACAACAGGTTATACTTGCTAGTTACTGATGCTTCGCAGACCCACAGAGCCGACACAGGCTGAGAAAAAACAAACAACAACAAATATACGTATGTATAATTTGAAATATATATATATATTTCAATTTAGAAATTTAGATCAACTTTCTGGATAAATATTTTAAGTAGAGGCAAACTGAAATACATAGTGTTTCATTCTCATTCAGTATTGAGCAGAAAACAGCAAATTGAAATCTGCTTAAAAGTCCCTAAAAATAAGCATGGTATGCAGAAGGCCTTTCCCAATTCTTTTTTTTTT
>PVJI01011774.1:0-54592 GCA_004026765.1 Micronycteris hirsuta
TCCTTGAACTTGACCTTATCTGAGAAGCACTTTATCTGCCCTTCCATTCTAAATGAAAGTTTTGCTGGATAGATTATTCTTGGTTGTAGTCCCTTGCTTTTCATGATTTGAAATATCTCTCTCCAGCCCCTTCTTGCTTGGAAGGTCTCCTTTGAGAAATCCGCTGACAGTCTTATGGGGATTTCTTTGTAGGTAACTGGTTCTTTTTCTCTGGCTGCTTGTAAGATTCTTTCCTTATTCTTGACCTTGGGTAATGTAATTATGATGTGCCTTGGTGTGTTCCTCTTTGGGTCCCTCTTCTTTGGGGTTCTCTGAGCTTCTTGGATTTCTAGGAAGCCTATTTCCTGTGCCAGATCTGGGAAGTTTTCCTTCATTATCTGTTCAAAAATACGTTCAATTTCTTGGTGTCCCTCTTGTCCTTCTGGCAGCCCTATGATCCGGATATTGGGTCATTTACAAATGTCTCTGAGGTTCCTGAGACCCTCCTCATTTTTTTGAATTCTTGTTTCTTCCTTCTGGTCCACCCCATTGGTTTGAGATCCAACCTCCTTTTTTTCCCTATTGGTTCCCTGTAAATCTTCCTCCATTATCCTTATCGTATTCTTCATCTGTTCAACTATTTGCGTCCACCTATCTTCCAGTTTTGTTAACAATTTGATTACAAGCATTTTAAATTGTGCATCTGATAGGTTGACTATATCGTCATCCATTAGTTGTAATTTGTTCTGATCTTTCATTTTGGCCATTTTCATTCTTTTTATCTCGGTGCACTTGTCGGCTGGCAGGTGCCTGCAACCTGGGTCTCGTTTTGGATAACGTTGCCTCTGGGGGCGGGGCCTCACCGCGGGCTCCTGTCACTCCTCCGCTCCCCAGCTCCCCACGGCCTTTTCTGCCAGACTCGGTTCTGCTGGCTCAGCCCTGGCCTCTCTCCGGCAGCGTCGCTGGCTTGCGGGATTCACCTGTTGTTCGGGGCCACGCCCTGTTCAGGCACTGGCGGCGTGAGTCCCTCCATGAGAGCTGCCTCTCACTCAGTTCCTCCGCCCGGTACTGCCCCGCTTACCGGCCTGGATGTTTGTCTTCTCCTACCTCCTGGGTGTCGGACTTCCCTTCAGTTCGATTCTGTCCGTTCTGGTTGTTTAATTTTTCGCTACTGCGTTCGTTGTTTAGACACTCTGGATGTGCGGGCAGCGAGTGCGTCCACCTACGCCGCCATCTTGGCAGAAGTCCCTGTTCTTTTAACTCCAGATAAATGGAATCATTTAGTATGCCCTCTTTTGGTGTGGCTTCTTTTACTTCCCATGTTTATAAAATTCATCTACAGGTTTACACACATTGGTAGTTCATTCTTTTTGTTACTGAGTAGAATTCTATTGTATTAATATATTGCAATTTGTTTATCCATTCTCCTCTTAATGGACAGTTGGATTGTTTCCAGTTTGGGGCTATTATGAATCTGCTGCTAGAAACATTATTGTGCAAGCATTTTTATGCACATATGTTTTCATTTCTTTGGATAAATAGTTTGGAGTGGAATTACCAAGTTGTATGATACGTGTATGTTTAATGTTATAAAAGACAGCCAGACAGTTTTTTGAATTAATTGTACCATTTTATACTCCCATCAGCAACGTAAGAGTGGCCTAGCTGCTCTACATCCTCACAGTCTTAACTGCCATCATCTTTTTATTATTGCCACTCCAGTTTAATTTGTGTTTCTCTGATGCCTGGTGATACTGAGCTTCATTTCGTGTGCTTATTGGCCATTCATATATCTTGTATTGTGTTTTGTCTGTCCCAGTCTTTTGGCCAGTTAGGGCACCTGTTTGTCTTTTCATAATTGATAGGTAGAATATTTGAATGAGCAGAAGGTTTTATTTTGATAAAGTCCAATTTATTTATTTAAAAAAAGTGTTTAGTGCCTTTTTGTTCTAAAAAAAAATCTGTCTACTCTATGGTCATGAATATATTGCTTGTTCCAGAAATTTTATTGTTTTAGCTTTTATGTTTTAGTCAATGATGTACTTGTATATCAAATTGATTTTTATGTAGTGTGAAGTCGGGGGCAAAGTTTATTTTCATATGTTTATCTTGTAGGTACAGCTTGTTTTGTTGAAGAGACTTTCCTGTCCCAAATTAATTGCCCTCACTGTTTTGTAGAAATCAATTGATTGTATGTATATGGATCTAATTCCAGACTTCCTCTTCTGTTCCATTAATCTATTTGTTGTTGGTTATGCAAAAAAAATATAGCAAACTCTCTTGATTCCTATGTCTTTATTATGTTAAAATCATAAAGTTATTCCTCTGTCACTTTGTCTTTTAGTTATGTCTATTCAAAGTTCTTTACATTTTCAAAAAAAATTAGAATAACTTTTGTTAATCCCTACAAAAGAAGAAAAGCCTGTTGGGATTTTTATTGGGATTATAGTACATCTATAGATTACTTGGTGAAGAATGGACATCTTAACAATACAAAGTTTTTCTGTCAGTTATTAGAGAGAACATAAAGATCTTCAACTCTAATTGTAGGTTTCTTTATTTCACCACTTGCTTCTGTTAATTTTTAATGTATTGTTAATCTTTTTACTAGGCACATACAAATTAAGATTGTTACTAACTTTTATCGTTGTGAAATGTTCCTCTATTTCTTGATTCTTTTTTTTTTAAAGATTTTATTTATTTTTAGAGAGGGGAAGGGAGGGAGAAAGAGACGGAGAGAGACAACAATGTATGGTTGCCTCTCACATGGCCCTCACTGGGGACCTGGCCTGCAACCCAGACATGTGCCCTGACTGGGAATCGAACCGGGACCCTTTGGTTCCCAGCCCACGCTCAATCCACTGAGCCACACCAGCCAGGGCTATTTCTTGATTCTTTATCCTGATTTCTACAGTGTCTTCTAGTAATACAACCATACCAACTTTATTCTACTTACTCTTTGCATTGTATATCTTTTTTCCATTCATGTACTTCTTATGTATATGAATATTTATAATTGTAATGTATTTCTCAAAACTGGGTAGTCTTGCTTTTTAAATTTTAATCTAATATTACTAATATAACAACTTAGTATATTATTTGTGTCTATTAAATCAGATTTTTAGTTTACATATAATTATTGATATGGTTGGGTTTGGGTCTATTAACTTGTCATTCAGATTCTCTTTTTCCCAAATTACTTTGTTCTCCTATGCCTTCTTTCCTGACCTCTGGGTTGATCATAATTCTGTATTGACTATGCATTAGTGTTCCATTTTAATTCCTCTATTGGCTTTTAAATTGTATTTTTAATTATACTGCTATTATTTTTTTAAACATTATGCTAGGTATAAATATATGCATACTAAAATTATTTAATTGTCCTCTTGCTTCAATATTGTATACTTCAAGCAGAATGTAAGATTTTTGCATCAGCTTGTTTCCCTATACTATACTTTGTGTAGTGTTACCTTATACTTTATATTGATGTTATAAACTCATCATGTTATATATTAGAAACTTTGCTTTCAAAATTAGTTTTTTGTTTTTTTTAGAAGATGAAGGTTTTTTTTTTTTTAAGATTTTATTTATTTATTTTAGAGGGGATGGAAGGGAGACAGAGAGGGAGAGAAACATCAACGTGTGGTTGCCTCTCACATGGACCCCACTGGGGACCCGGCCTGCAATCCAGGCATGTGCCCCGACTGGGAATTGAACCGGGACCCTTTGGTTCCCAGCCCTCGCTCAATCCACTGAGCTACACCAGCCAGGGCTCAAAATTAGTTTTCAAAAAGAAATTAAGAGACAGAAGAAATGTCTTTAATGTATCCACATATCTACCATTTCTACTGCTTTTTATTTCTTTGTAGTTTAAGGATTCCATCTGGTGCCATGTTTCTTCAGCCTAAGAAGTTCATTTGCAGTTCTGTGGTGCAGTTCTCTTGGCAGTAAATTCTGTGAGCCTTTATCCAAATATGGCCATTCCACCTTTATTTTTAGAGGTTATATTCCCTGGATATAGAATTCTGTGGAGATTTTAAAAGGCTTTTGTTTTGTTTTGTTTTGAATTTAACAATCTCATTGACTCTTGATTTTTATTGATTTTTGAGGAGAAATTAGATGTAATTTATGTCTACTTTTTTTCCCGTCTTGTTTCAAGGCTTTCTTTTTAAAATTTTTAGAAGTTTGACTGTGATGCGTTCAGGTGTGACTTTCCTTTTATGTATCATGCTCAGGATTGAAACGTGTCCAGGAGATTTAAGTTTATATATTTTTTCTTCTTCAGTAACATTTTGCTGTTTTTCCATAGAATACCTTCTCCAGCTATGTTTACTTCCATGCGAGTTAGACCATTCTGTGTTGTCGCACAGGCCATGAGGCTCTGAGCACTTTACTTCAGTCACTTTTCTTTCCGTTCCTCAGTGGTGGCTCCAGGCTGATGTTCAGGTTTACTAGCCCTTCCTTTGCGATCTCCAATCTGCCCTTAAGCACATGCCGTGAATTTTATTTCAGATTTTAATTTCTTTTTAGTTCTAGAGTTTTATTTTGCTTCCCTTTCATATTTTCCACTTGTCTGCTGAATATCTCCATTTGTATGATTATTATGACCATCTTTTTCATTAAGTGATTGTACTTAATTTTGTTACCTGCTTTAAAGCCCTTGTCTGCTAGTTCAGTATTGGGTATAAGTTGAGGTCTGTTTCTATAGATTTATTCTTTCTTCATCAGCATATTTCCCTATATTAGTTACATGTCTAGAAATTTTGATAGTATGCTAGACATGTTGTATTAGACATTGGAGTGATTCTGCATTCTGTTAATCTTTTCTAGAAATGTATTAATATTTCTTCCAGCAGTTAATTAAATTATATCCTGACACCTTAAAATTTGTGGTAGTTTGGTTTTACTTTTTTTTTAGTGTGGATCTCTTTTGGTTTTACATTTGGTTGGAGATGAACCCCTTATGCCTTATGGGTTTTGTTCATAAAATGTGGCCCTTATAAATCGGCATGACTTTCAGTCCACCACCCCATGTTAGTCTCAGCTCTGTTGCTGACACTTCCCATTGAGACTTCAGGCATCTCCACCGCACATGCCACTAAAGTATTTGAGAGGAGATTATATGCTGATGTTGGAGATCCTTCATATGTGACTCTTTCATTTCTGGGATTTTTCTTCTTCTTCTTTGATTTCCAACCACTCCAGCAGTTCTAAGCTCCATCTCTTACACTGCAGGCCAATAAAACTGTGTACATGGCGTGAAGAGTGCTTTCAGGAGAAAGGCCGTATTAATGTGCATCCTCCCACGTGAATCCCTGGGGCAGTTTCTTTCTCCCAAAGTTGGATCCTCTAGAGTATGCCTGTTTTTAGTCACTCTCCGGAGCCTATAAAGATTTATTTCTTATATTTTGTTCAGAGTATATAATAGTTTTCTGTGGGTGGGTTAGTTTAATTTAATCTACTCAGTCAGTACTGAAACTGTGACTGCAACTTGTAATTATATATTTTTGACTCATTAAAAAAATACTTATTGTGTTTTAGTGACAGAGGAAGGGCGAGGGGGGCAGGGGGAAGAGAGAAACATTGATTTGTTGTTACATTTGTTTATACATTCATTGCTTGATTCTTGTATGTACCCTGACTGGGATAGAACTGGAAAACCTTGGCATATTGGAATGAAGCTTAACCAACCAAGCTATCTGGCCAGGGCCTGACTCATTTTTTTATAATTGTCCCAACCTGTACACAACTTGACTTTGTCTAATAGTGTAAGACTATTTCTCAGGCTGGAAAGTATCATTCCATGTAAAAAGGAATGAAAAGACCTATTAAATGAAGCTACGTATTTACAATGCACCAAAAATATTTAACGTAAATGTAATCAACATTTAAATATCCTGATAATTAAAAATAAAGCCAAGTCCTTGCTGGGTGGCTCAGGACTTGGAGCTGTTGGTTGGAGTGTTTTCCCTTATGCCAAAAAATTGCAGGTTCAATTCTTGGTCAAGGCATATACCTAGGTTAGGGGTTCGATCCCTGATTGGAGCATGTACAGAGGCAACTGATCAATGTTTCTCTCTCTCTCAAATCAATAAACATATCCTTAGGTGAGGATTAAAAACAACAAAATAAACAAGTAAAGTTGAACAAATAAGGTCAGAATATGTCTTAATGGAAAACAGATTAATTATTCTGCTGCTCTTCCCTGGTATTCTAATTGCACTAATTGGAATTCTTGATTTATGAATATAAATGGTTATGAAACACCTAATCTTTTCAAAATTTTTGTGATTTCTGGCTATAGAGCAATGAACAAAGCTGAAAACCTTTCTGTTATTACACATCTTATATTCTGGTGTCAGAGAGAAACATTAAGGCAGTAAGTAAAATATATGGTATATTAGGTGGTGTTAGTGCTATGGAGAAAAATATAAGATTGAATGGGATTTAGGGAGTGCATGGAAAGTGGTAGAGAGTTTAGCTCAGAATAGTTATGGGACAGATCACTGAGAGGGTGACATTTGAGTAAAACCTGACCATACTAGAGAGCCAGCCAGCCAGAAGGAAGCACAAGAACAAGGATTAATGCTTTAGTATCATTCATTTGGAAATTGTAGTTTTATTTAATATCTCATTTCTTTCAATCTAATCTCTTTTAGATCCTGTACTTCACTTTTGATGTTTTGCACATTTTTCAATGTATACTTTTTTACTAAATGACTTTCCTTATTCATCTTTTTCCTTGGAATTATTTTCTAGTTCCTTTGGTCCAAAGGAGGCTTATGCTACTTATGAAAATACAGTTCCCAAGCAGGAATCAAAACCCCAGATTGTCAAGCTGCCCATCTGGCAATATAGATGGCAGTCTCTGTTCCCGCCAAATTGCTGACTTCTAACATTTCTGTCTTACTAGGAAGAAACATCACATGGGCATCAATCATTAGAAGACTGTGTCCACTCCAATTAGAATCATGTTTGTGTGTGTGTAGCCTCATGCAGATGTGCACTTTCTTCCTCGTCATGACTGTCTAAAGAAGTCACACTGGTGGATTTAGTTTAATGCTAGGGTTCTCAGTACAGTGAACTTGGAAATATAATTCAATGGGGAGAGAAAGAATGCTCTAGCCTCTAGCGTTCCCTTCATGTGCTGCTCCAGCATATGTGGAAAAAAAAAAAATGTGCTGCCCTGGCTCATCTTTAATTCTTTTTGAAATTTATGAAATAAACGCAAACTGGCACATTTTGAAAAAGTGCTTAATGTAAATATAGAACAGGGAAAGCAAAAACACTTACTGCTAGAAGGTTTGGCATTTTATTTTCATGTTGAATTCATTTATGATCACTTCTACAGGGATAGCTAATAGCTTATCTTTCAAGATCTCGGCATCACTGTCCCATCTTTCTCTCTGTTATCTGCAGAAAGAGGCCCCACCGTCGTCTCTGAGAGAGGTTATCTTTGTGTGCGCAGAATACGTCACGTTGTCATAAAAGCTGAGTGCAGTGTTGTACTATTTAAGGGCCCATTGTTTCCATTCTGGTTATATCTAGTATAACACACAAGAAACATCAAACCAGGGGCCAACAGTTATTTTTTCAAATGAGTTATGGGTATTAAATCAATCTTAATGTAATAGCTAGCTATTTTATGGCACCACTAAAGGGAATTTTTTTAAAACTTGTATAGTTTTTAGCATTTTTGGAGGTTGGTTCTCCATGACCCGAAACAGAGCCAGGCTCGTTTCTCATCATGCTGAATGCCACTGCAAAATTGATCTAAGCTTATGTATCTCTTTGAAGTCAAGACAAGAAAGCAACCCAGAGGGCTTTAAGAAATGTAAAGAACTATTGTTTCGAGGTGGAGAAAGGCCTTCCATAATCTTGTTGTTTGCTGACACTGTTCATTTTAGGGTTGAAACGGTTACTTAATTTTAGCTAGACTGACATTATAAAAGTGGTGTGTTATATTGGAGCAAGAAAAGGAATATTTAAAATAGGACTTGTTTTAAGAATATTACCATTAGATACTTCAGGTCTATTACTGCAAAAAGCTAGCAATTGCTGTTTATGTTGTAGTATCTGCCATTGTTAAATTTCCCATGATGATCAAAATAAATGATGGAAACCTTCACACCTATAAAAATTCCAATTTTGTAAATCCATAACTTACTAGTAATAAATTATTAACATTAAAATTCTCTTTACTTTAATCTCATGAGTGGGACATTTTGATTAATCAAATATAATGCTATTCAGAAAAACAATATTTTGATGGTTTATTGTGTTAAAGACATTTAATTGGTCAAATTACATTTTTGAAAGTATGAAAAGGAAAGATATCCTCTGGCCCCAAATTCCCTTTGTCATACGACTTTTTTTGAAGAAGTAAAATCTCTAATGTTAAACTTGGAGTTGTATGCATTTATGCAGTGCAATCTCCTCATGATCCCCCTCTCTTTCAATAAGAGGACTAAAGTCACAACTGCTTTCTGGAAAGGATTTTTTTGTTGACGCTGGTCATGTGAAAATCTGGGAAGAGTCTCAGTTTCAGAGTTGGTAATGCAATGTGAAACAAAGCACAACTGCGGAAGCAGATTTGGTGATTTGGCATAAAACTTGAGGAGGTTTTATTTGAACCTCCAAGGATTTGGAAGGGAGGTTTGAACTGATGTTTTTCCCTTCTCAAGGAACCAGGTGAGTCTGATATTTATGTTCTACCACATAATTATGGGATAAAACCAAACCAAGCAAAACATACTCCTGCATTAACATCCAAGGCCCTTTGCAGCCTGGTTTAAACATACCTGTTCAGCTTGTCCTTTCGCAGTCCCCCACCCCTCTCCTCCATACAAGCCCACAAAGAGCTAGCTATCAAGTGTTCCCGAATGTGAATAGCTTGATATTTTAGTGCATGTTTTTATTTTTCTGAAATGTGTGCTATTCCCTGTAATGTGGTTAAGTACAACTCATGCTTCAAGTTTCTACTCAATTGTTTTTTCTGGGAAATCTTAAGTTTTTTAACTGTTCTCTATCCTTAGAGCTTAAGTTAATCACTTTTTTGTGCTTGTTTGCATATAACTTTCTAAAGCGTTATAGCAACAATAGAATTAATGCTGATTGAAGTCCAGTAATGAATTTCACTTAATCCTTCCTTTCAAAACCCCATTTTTACAGGTAAGTTCTAAACTAAGAAGTGATGGAACAGAGTTTTGAGCTGAGGCCTTGTTGACCCCAAAATTCACATCCTGCTTTGCTGACAAACCTATTGTCGTCACGGCACACTGTATTTCCTTGTCTCTCACCAATCCCTTATGCCGAGATCCGATTTTAGTATTATTACATTCACATTATTTTTTTCTGCAGTACTAGAAAGCATATAATGATTGAATAACATGGTAAAAATGCTTACTAAGTTAATGATTGATTTATAAAATACAAATTTAATTAAAATGTGCATACAGAAAATTACACAAATAGTAGGAATTTAACTAGATAAATTATAAAGAATTAGGCCGTCCCCTGTAATCCCTATGGATATCAATGATAGGACTTTATTAGAAACTCAGAAACTCCGTGGAGCTCCTCAGTCATTGCTCTTCCCCTCCTTTCCCACAATGCCACTGTGCTGACTTCTGTTATCACATATTCGATATATTACTGTTGATGGTATTTTACATTTACATAAATGGAATCTTATAATATGTATTATTTTGTGCATGTTTCCCTATATCCTAATTGCCTTTTTGAGATTCATATATATAGTGGTGGGCGAATGTAGTTTTACAGTTGAAGTACAAATAAATGATATAATAATTAGTAAACAGTAATGCATGCATAAACTATGTTTCACTTCCTCACAACTGTAAACCTACATCACCCACCCCAATATGCGTATATGCAGGGATAATTATTTATTTAATCATTATTTTTGCAGGCTATCCTCTTTATTCAATCTGATAAAAGATAAAATTTGCATGTATCACAGTACAGGTTTTTATGAAGGAAAATTATTTAATTTATTGACAACATATGAACATGAGTTTAAAAAAAATGCCTTTTGACCCAGTGATCCCACTCTGGGAATTTATCCTAAGAATCCCAAAACACCAATTTGAAAGAATATATGCATTTCTGTGTTCCTGGCAGCATTATTTACAATAGCCAAGATCTAGAAATAACCCAAGTGCCCATCAATAGATGAATGTATAAAAAAGCTATGATATAGTTACACAATGGAATGCTGTGCGGCCGTAAAAAAAGAAGGAAATCTTGCCTTTTGTGACAGCATAGATGGACCTGGATATTATTATGTTAAGTGAAATAAGAGTCAGAGAAATACAAATACCATATGATTACACTTATATGTGGAATCTAATGAACAGAATAACAAACAAATTTATAGATACAGAGAACAGACTGAATGCTATCAGAGGGGAGGTGGAGAGGGGGCACTAGATGAAAGAAGGTAAACGTATTAGCCAAAGAACATGTACGAATAGCTCATAGACACAGACAACAATGTGGTGATGGCCAGAGGGAAGGGGGGTGGGGGCTGGGTGGAGGTGGGCAAAGGGGAGAAAAATCTGTAATAGTGTCAATAATAAAAATATAAACAACCTTAAAATACAAGTATTATTATTATCAACTAGTTTTTTATTTCTTTTCTTTCTAAAATATGTATGCTAAATTTCTACAGTTCTGACTAGTAATGGTTAACTCATAGTAGAAAAAGCATAATTGATTACATATTTGATCTATTTGAGTTTTTTAAACAAAACTAGAGGGGAAACTTTGTATACCAAATATTGAAAGGGTATTAAAATATAAACTTGTTTATATTCAGATACTATTATTTTTAAAGAATATTGAATTACTTAAAGTATAAATAAACACAAACACATACGCACACTCTGGTTATCAGCAGGGAGGCCTTGAATACACCCCCTTTTACTAACTTGTAAAAAGAGTAAAGTTGTGTGATTATTATTTTTCTAAAGTGGAAAGTGTGCTATTTATAGTGAGGACTACAAAGTTCAAATTCTGTCTTCACTTCTTCCTGGGCGTTTAATATCATACATGTGAATAAACCTCTCCATCTCTCATTTTACTAATCTATAAAACAAGGTAATAATAGTACCTACCTCATAAAGTCATGAAGATTAAATGAGTTAATGCATGTAAAACATTTAAAATATTGCTAGTATATACATATTCCTGACATGTCAAGTACTGTTGTCACTATTATTATAACTTTATCAGTATAATTATTGGATTACTTTGTTTTGTGTAGATGCAAATTTCTCACCTTGGCCAATGGAATTTGGAAAATTTTTATTTTAAGAGAAACATTTTTGAGAATGCTCAAACATTTTTATAATGTTATTTGAACTTTATGAAGATTACCTTACTTGACATTTCATAAATCAGGTTAGCGTGTTAGCACCCAAAGATGCAGCCCTCATGTAGGGAAGTGACTTGAATTCCACGATGGGAAGCTTTAGAAGAGAAACACACATACGCACACACAAACACAATATATTTCTTACTTTTCCTCCTCTCATTCTCTCAATTTAGGGCTACTGCATTTTCTAGCTGGCCTTCTTGCTTTTAGTGCTATTTTATAGAAATCCATCTTCCGCTGCTTTGCTCACCACAACGGATTTCTAAAATATAGGCCCGTCGTCACCATTCCCTATGTTATAATCCTACAGTGATCCCCCATCACACACATAAAAAAAATTATGTTCTTTTGCTTGGCATGTAAGGGTTCATTAATAAAATAGATGTTTAGTAGTCACTTCGTGCCAGCCTTACGGAGGAAAGATCCTTCATGATCTAAATCTTGCCTTCTTTTCTATCTTCATTCTTCTCACGGCATCCACCCGCAGTCCTAAATTAAGAGATGTGATCAGGCTCTCTGACTTTCCACAGGCAGTGTAATCTCCCTGTCCAGGCTTTGCTGTGAAATGTCAGGCCGTCTAGTTTACTCTGTGGGCTTCTGGCTCCTCCTTCATAAAATAAAAATGTTTTATTCTCCAGAGTCTTTTTCAGATTTAAAAGCTGTGACTCTAAGAAAGTTAGGGCATTAGATGGGAGACAGTAGGGGCTGGATTCTTGAGTAAACCCCCGAAAGCATATACTGTAATTGAACTTGATACCTAATAACAAATCAACAACACAGTAGAACAGGACAGAAAATTATAATCATTTCACTATCTTAGGCTTAAGGAACACAGTTGTAATCATGGCAGTGATTGTTGCTCTAAGGGACCACCTGGAAATCACAGCCAATATCATTATATTCTTGATATATTAAAGTCCATAATGCCACCTAGGTACCGTTTTTTTTTTAATCAGGGGAAGGTAGAACATTTAAAATAGCACAAATGTCTAAGATAAAATGTATTGGAACTGAAAACGCTGACTTATTTGAATGCTTTTGCTGTGGAGAAGGAGAACAGGTGAGAGAAGAGGGTGTGGTAAACAGTTGGGTTACCTCATAGGGTAGAGAGACTGAGAAATAGTTTCTCCACATTTTGGCAAAAATAAATGAATAAATTAAATGGATGAATTCAGATGATAGCTAAAGGAATACTGAGGGAGGGAAGGAAATGGTGGGAGGGGACAAAAATTGACAATTGAGCGGTAGATGTGGGGAATGATTGAAAGAAGAATGTGTGTGTTCCTGGAGGTGACAGAGAGATGCAGCGGAGAAGAAACATTTGGAAGATATTTCACCATGATGGCTGTGTGTTGGAAATGTCAGCACAAAACAGCTTGTTGTATTTGGAAGTAATAAAGGGTGAGATCTAGAAGAAGAGAAAAGAAACATAAGGGATGACAGGCCACTGTGGTGTTTTGAACATGCGGGATGTTCACATGGTCTTTGTTTTTAAAGGAGTTGAATATGTAATTCAGCTTCCATTGTTTCAGTCAACAATTATTTGCTCCTTTGCTTGTGCAGAGACCTTTTCACATATCAGTTTCTCCATGCTAATCTTTGTAAATCAAGAAACTGAGCATAAAACTTAGCACTCATACTATAGTCAGTTGACCACTATCCAAATGTAGTCATTTCTATAGCAGTTTTAAATCTAAAAGATCTCCCTAAGTTTAAATGATAATATTTAGGCCTTGGGAATTGTAAAATCAAGAATAGGAAATGTCTAAAATTCATTTTTTACACACTGTTATTTTTTAAGGAGATGGAGGAGCAAGCCTGAATGTACATAGACATTAAAAATGTAATGACATTATATATACCCCTAAATTTAATGTGTTGTTTCCTATTCATCTAACAATAATTGAAGAGTTAAAATCTATAATCTCTGAGTTTGTTTCCATTAGCTCTATTAATATCATGCCCATTAAAATATATTGCATTGGTAACTTATTTTAAAAAAATGAATAACTACACTCTTCTTATTGGATGATAATAAGCTAATTTAAAAGGAATTTCTTGTTAAACAAGTGGAAAGTATTTCTCTTTCCACCCTTGCCTATACCTTCATTATGAATGTTTGCTGTACTAGGCCATGACCCTGATGCAGTTGTTAGTAAAAGCTGCCAGTTTTTATTTCTGGTGAGGAAGAATTTGCAATAAGAAGTAAGAGAAGACTGAAAAACAGTGTCTCCTGTTAGAAAATTAGCTCATCATAGTTAAATTCAGGAAAGCAGAGTGCTTACATGAAATGCTGAGTAACTAAAAATAATCATACTTTGCAACATTAGAGAATGAAAGAAAAATGCATTTAAGTTTTGCCGTTTACAATTTTGGTGGCATTTATATTATTTTCTTCAAAAATTTTGAGTTCCAGATGTAAATACATCCATACATGAGGCTAATTCCATCCACTGTAAATGTCAGGAGAACAAAGAGCTCCAGGATACGTTTGTTGTGAAAAGATGAGTCGACGGGATGAATGGCCTACGGGTGATGAAGGTGGGCAGGGGCTCCCGACCATACATTCCCACCAACCCGGAGATGCTAAAAGGAGCTGGTGAGATCCCCAGCAGTCTCTTGCCCTTAGCACAGCTCAGAATCCTCTCATCAATATTTCTTCCCACTATTAGAGAAACAAATAAACCTCATCTCTGCTGGGATTAATTTGCTTCAGCCTGAAGCTATGAGCCTCCACTGGCAACCACTCCTGAGCTGAATAAGCAGTGTCCCAGCATCTGTTGACAATATGAAATTGTTGCGGCAGCCAATATTCATAAGAAATGGCCTCCAGAATCCAGAGAGAATACACTAGTCAATAACTAGCAGAGTCTGACCACTGAAAGAATAGCATATAATTCCAGATATCATAAGCTATATTTAAATCAGGGCTTTTTCTCTTTGTGGATCTCACTGTGGAGGATCTGTGCCGACCTAATTTTACTTGAGTAGTCCTAGTTATATAGCTGGTTTGGGCTGAAAACACTTGAATTTATTTCCAGCTGGACATGGATCCGTCTTACAAAACCAAGACAGAAATAGCTGCTCTTTAGCAGACTGGTCACTCTTGTTATGGAGCACTACGGTTGGAGTAGAAATAGAAAGATAGATAAAAATTGGGTTTTAAGGTGCTAGATGGTTGAAAGAGCGGTGACCTTATGGTGCTGCCATTTAATTTTTTGGATACGGAATTTTACTTTAAGATAAATTTTTTTATATTTGTAACAATATAAGTTGCTTCACTGATTTACTTATTTTTTCCAATTAGTGAGTCTTTGATTATTACTGTATTCTTCTTCTTCTTATTATTATTACTGTTACTGCTACAACTACTACCGCCACCGCCACCATCACCACCAGGTAGGAGAGGACATAAAGGTACCTTTTCAGTAAGTGATAATGGGTTTGTGCTTATCCATCACCTGCATTTTCCAAGGTGAAAACTTTTTTAATCTACAAAGTGTATATTTCTTTCTGGTTTTAATATATAACATTTTTTACTGCTTTTTTTTTCAGAATGTATTTAATTGTTGACACCTTAAACAGCTGTGTTGGATTCAGTCTTCTGATCCTGGTTGGTTGGACTGGAAGGATTTAACTTGAATTAGATTACATGATCTTTAGAGTTTAAAATTGCAATAGTTTTACTACAATTTAGAATAAGGGAAAAGATGAGGCCTAGCTGTGTCTTTATTTTTCTATTTTAACTCATGTTATCAATTGAACTTCTATAATTCATAAACCCTAAAATTTACATGAAGCTTGAATAGGTGTTATAAGTCTTATTGTAAATATTGTATAGGTCATTTTGTATATTTTACCTCACTTTTGAGTAATGATTATTGATCATTTCTTTAGGAACAATTCAGTATTGTTTGATTTTTCTACTGCGGCTACCAAATCCAGAAAAATTGATCTCTATAGTATTTTGCAGATATTGTAAATACATTTTCTGTAAAATGTTTGAAATTAAAACCTGATTTATGGGATGTGAGGTCATACCAAAGACTTGTGCTGGGACAGCATGCACATCAAGGGGAAAAAGAGTCAGTTTCCAAAGGGAGCCCTGGGCAGCTAAATTCTGTGGAGTTAGTTAATTCGAGTAGCCAGTACTAAATCCAACAGGATGCTTTTGACTGCATTTTTATTGTTCATTTTTATTTTCTTCTCTGAAATGGTCAAGGGGGCATGTGCTCGACATGTGAGCCAGGAAAGTGCCTGTGTTTCTAATCCCCTAATTAGACTATCGTGCACAGATGGTATTTAGCTTTTTTTTTAATGAATGAAAGCATGTGGTAATGATGTTCATGAATTTTTATAAGATGAAAAAAACGCTACTTAATGTTTGCTTATATTTGCTTAACCTCCTATAGGTCAGACCATGGGTGGAAAGATATATGAAATTTATATAAATAGATGATACTTTTTTACTCAGCCAGCTTGTAGACATGATATATGTGTAGACACATACACACACACACACACACACACACACACACTCCCTCTCACACATGGGTCAATACAGATCAAGTGTATGAATTTAAAATGTTGGGATACTTTGTTGGGGAAAATGAGAATTTTTCTCATAAGTCTTCTATCTTGCCTGTAATTCTGTAGTTATATTCTTTAATAATTTTTATTAAGTCCAACTTAATATAACAGAGAAAATTTGTTACACATGCTATTTAGTGTAGTTTAAAATGTTTTTGACAGAAGGATAATAGAGCCCAGGGGATTAAAGGAAGAATAAACAACTGTAAGGGCAAGATCATGACCAATTTCAAATAGGAGCAACAATCTTTTGATGCAAATACAGTGACCAATTTTCTACCAAGAAATGGTCAACAATGAGCTTTAAAATTTTGTGTTATAATTGCAGTATTTTTTATCATTTGTCATCTGTGTACTATGTAGGAAGAAGGCAGGTATTTTAACCTGGATAATAAAAGGTAAAATTCAACATTTATTTGGTTTATAGGACACCATATGAATTTTCTGTTGCATTCTTTAGGATGTTGAAAATAAATATGTAGATAAATAGATAGATAGATAGATACATACATACATACATACATAAACTTGGCTCCACATGTTCTCTTTAACTTAAATACAGGGTCCCGCACAAATAACGCCCCTTTTTTATTACAAACTCTTTTATTACAAAATCATGAGCATGTAATTCTGTAACATAACAATGTCACACTCAAACACAACATATGACATTTTAGGTGAAGTGTTCGAATTAAAACTATAAATAATTACACCCATATCATTACCCAACCAACCATACTCAAGCAGGCATTACTTCTGGGCCCTGTAAAATACCATTTTATCATTAAGAATGTAATTTGTCCGTTGTATTCTGATTGATTTATTCAAAATAATTTATAATACAGGTGACTAGTATGCAATTATCCAAAATTACCCATTTTACCACTTATTTGTATCTTCCAATGTCTATGACATTTAGACATTGGAGTTTTGCTGAGACTTGTATTTGAATCCTGGTCTGAAAGATGGGTTTCAGAGTAAGTTTCTTGGATTGTGACTAGGCTTGGACTATTTAGCATTGAAGTATTGCTGGCTCCTTGGTGTTTTAAACAAGAACATTCCAGAAATGATAGCATTTTTCATTGAGAACAATGGCCCTGAGCCAAAAGAATTCTTTAGTGAAAGCTAATAAAATGGCACGAGGACATGCATTCAACATGTATGTGATTCAAGAGTCTGTCAGAAGGCAGAAGCCTGTGCAGATACAGGCTGTATGCCCAGTTTGAAGGCCATCATTGAATACCTGTTACATTTTGAATAGATGTAAATTTTCAATCTGGTACAAAATTCAAGAAGTTCAGATAATTTTTTTACAAATTTTGCCTTCGTATACACTGTTTCACCTTACTTTTTAAAAATATAGCACATAGCTCTGGCTGGTTTAGTTCAGTGGATTGAGCGTGGGGTGAGAACCAAGGGGCTGCTGGTTTGATTCCCAGTCAGGGCGCATGCCTGGGTTGCAGGCCAGGTCCCCAGTGGGGGCCACAGGAGAGGCAACCACACATTGATTTTTCTCTCCCTCTTTTTCTCCCTCCCTTCCTTTCGGTCTAAAAATCAATCAATCTTTAAAAAATATATAGCACATAGTAGAGGTTCCTTTTAAAGGTTGTATAGTATTCCATTGTATGAATGAAATGCAGGTAGCTTTACACTGTATTCAAAGACAACTTTTCACATTGTTTACAGATACTGTTTAGGAATTGTTTGAGGGATATTGAAAATAAGTGTGCAAAATTCTCATTTTACTTTAAACTATTTAAAAGTTAAAACTATTTTTATATACACCAGAATTATTTTTTAAGCCCTTAATGAAATACCTTTATTTTATTTTATTTTATTTTATTTTATTTTATTTTATTTTATTTTACGGTTTAGCCTAAGCTAATGTGCTATTTGAGTTTTCTTTAGATTTATTTTAGTGATGTTCTCATGCTTTTTAGTATTTTATAACAATGAATTCTTTGAATGAGTAGCACAATTTTTACTGAGTTTATGTTATTCTACTATATTCTCTTTCACATGGAAATTTTAGTTCTACATCAATATTTCTTGTTCTCACTAGGTGTATACTCAGAGGCCTTAAAATTCCCTACAATAAATTCTTTCCTCTGTTTTTTAATATGTGTACTCTGCTTTTTAAAGTAGATATACTATAAGTGTACTCTAAATTATTAAGATCAGTGTTATAAAATGTCAATACTATCCATTCTTTGAGTTTATCATTTGTATGCAGTGAACTGTATTTAGCGGCTAATATAAACTAGACACTGTTGTAGGCCCTTGGATCCAGCAGTGAACCAGATGGTTCAATGTCCTTGCACTCATGGAGCTTACATCCTGTTTCGAGGTACAGGTATTGGCATTAACACCATTTAATGGAATTAAGTGGACTCCAAAAACTGATGCAGTCACGCCAAGTGAATCCCAAATGATCTAGTATACTACTATGAATACAGTTTTTTAGAAGTGCAAATAGAAAATAAAAAAGTGATGAGATTTTAAAAAAGTTACTTCTTTGATCCAGAGTCTTTGTGTATCTATGACTGTGTTTGGCTTAACCAAAAATATCTTAAGGGTGAAACAGCAGGGATTTCACACTGCATGTTCCTTAAGACTATACTCTACTAGGTTCTTTACCATGTTTTCCATGTTGATCTTGAATCAGGTACTCAGACATTTGTATTAGTGATTGCTTGGCTTATTTCAAAGTTTCTTAAATTTCTGTTCATTTTAAATGTGGAATTTGCATGTATTTTTAAGTAAATGGTCTTGACTTTTCCCACATTGGATCACATGAGCTTACGATTCTAACAGTCATCAATTTTGTAAGTTGTAATACATCATGTGTGCAACACAAATATTTGAAAACCAATTGCTAGTTTTCTTACTACCTTATTATGCCTCAGTGGAATTATATAGAATACACATACTTAACTTATTAATAAGCCGTATGACAATCTGAATAAACAGAGCAAAACATTTAATATAATCAGGTAATTTGGTCCTTATAAGAATTAATAATATAATTGACCTATTGTGATATAAAATGTATCTTTGTTAATGAACACTTTACATATATTACTATCTAACTTATTAGATGATACTTGTCAAAAAGTGGGAATAGTGAGTTTTGTTCTCTCAATAAATATCTCCTCTCATCCTTGGAATAAATTATCATCTTTTATTGATTACTCAGTTTTGACTAACCTTTGCTTTTCATTCTGGCACTTTGTGCTGTCTGGTCATTTTATTGGACTTAACAGTGGAAATGTCTTGTATAGCAGTATTGAATTTTTAATTGTTAAAACTTCATTAACTATGCTCTGGTCTATATTTAGTATGTTAATATATTGTTCTTTTGGTAAATGGTAATTGACTTTTGGGAACAAAATCGGCCACTAAAGAAGGGTTTAAATTGCAAAGATTATATAGGTGAAGCATTTTTTAATAGCTCCTCTCCTCTGAGTTAGTTCCTAACATTTCACAGATCAGGGCTTGATGTTTTTCACTTTGATTCCTCTTTTAATCTCCATTTGGGACAGATTTTTATGATTCTCTCTGTAACATTTTGTCTTCTTAAAACTATTATAAATTGCCTGAATGTTCTGATATTTGGAGACATCCAGAATACTTGGCCTGAATTTGGACAGTCTCTCAACTGGTAACATACCTCTTTCTTTAGTCTCTTTTGGACTGTAGACATTTTGAAAATATTTCCATAAGTATTATGAGTGCATACATTTTGTTATTTTTCTATGCTAGCTTTATTGTTAGTAATCAGTGAAACGAGATCACTGTAGTTACTAGATTTTATTGTTATCAAACTTACCGTTATATGTCATTTTTATGACTTTAAATTCCTAGTGTGTTTAAGGTTTATCTTTTCACTTTATTTTAATTGTGTTTAGTTTGCATTTGCTTTCAAGTTTACTTATTTTCTGCCCTAGTATTTTTTCATAAATATAAGTCATTTGATTTCTATCACATTTTTCCAGAATCACCAGTCCAGACAACCTGCTGGTGGTGTGGCTTCTTTCGAATAAACCTACTGATTCCTTGTGATTATTCTTTTCTCTTTCTAATAAATCCTGATCCATTTATTATTTAAATGAATCACTTCATAATAACTCTGAAGTTGTTGCCGAGATCATTTGTCTGCCAATTAAAGATCCAACTTATTGTGATTTTAAAGCTTTAAAATGAAAATTGACCTTTCCAAGATCTTTCAAGTCCTCATTTTCCCATAAATTTTCTGGTGGTTGCTGATACTTTGTTTTAGCGCTCTGTGCGGTTCTACACACCTCATTCATTCTAAATTACTATTCTAAAATATATATGTTGAAGGTCTAATCTGTTACTAGAGTGAATAATTTGTTCATTCTGAAGTAAAACAGGTCACTGTAGATTGGTTTGGATCTAAAGTACATTTCAGTAGAATAGACATATTTAGTTTGACATAAGTAACCGTAACAATAGTTCATGTTTTTAAAGTAAAAATAATTTGAGATGACATTCTAGTTGTTTTAGCTGAAATTTTTATTTATCATGATAAAATAACTTAGAATGTTTTATACTAATAGTAAAATTAATTTGTTAGTTTAATTTCTTTATTATGAAACTCTGTACTTCAGTTTTCCTAATTAAATGGTTTTCAGGCTTTCTCATAGAATTACTAATAAAGCAAAAATAAACCAGGAAATACTGGATACTTGAAAGTATATGGCATAGGTTTTGTAAAGATTTCTTTGCCCATACATTAGCCCGTATAGATTGCACCTCCTGCTAGTACTGTAAAGTTAGTAATGGAAGTTGCATATCTTACAGAATAGTTCCTCTCTACACTTCCAAAGGCACATATGGTATAATGGAGTATTGTTATAGAGATAGACAAATTGGATTTGCTGCAACCTTTAGTACCTTGGATAAGTTATTTGATTTCCAACAGCTTAGCTTCCTCCTATATAAAACTGTAATAAAGATGTCTATATTAGTCACAGTGTGGATATATGCATTCAGTGAGATGATTGAAATACAACACATCCAGCATAAGGTATACAAGGTCACCTGGAAACAGATGAACACACAAAAAGAATATTAACCCTTCGACTTTTCTCTTCTTCCCTGCAGAGCATTTATAAAAATTTCCTAATCCTTTCTCAGGAATATATATGATAGTAAGTTTAGATTTTTGAAGAAATATTCCTTTAGCTGAGTTCATGTTGGACCCTTTACAGGACTCAAATATTAGAAATATCTGTTTTGTAGCAATATTTCCCAATTTGATATCCTATTTTTAATTCACTTATGTGTAAAAAGAAATTTGCCTAGTCCCACGTATGTGACAAGTAATGAAGCACTGGTATAAACTGTCACTCTTGGAAAAAATTGGAATTCATGTCTTTGATGTTGTTTCAGCTAGGGTTTCAATTCATAGACAGAAGTCTGTGGAGAATCCAGAAGTAAGATCTAACGGTTTAGCCAGCTCATCTATTTTCCTTTGGAAGGAAGAGATAGGGCAGAATTGGATATCTCCAGAGGGAGAGCTAAGTACAGTAGCACAATAAATCCCCTTTCCAATGACAGAGCTACCTGAGTCCCTTTGGAGAGCCAAAAGCTGGGGGGAGGGGGAGAGAGAGAGGATGGCCAAATTAGGGAATTAAATGTAGTTCTTTAATAGGTAGAGGGAGTTTTCTATATTTCCCCCTTAGATTGTTTTGTAGAGAAAAAGGATTTTAAGTAAATATAATAGGATATTAGTATTTTTAATACTTATGCCATAAAATAAGTGACGAGAAGAATATTATTAGGTCAGTCTTATCCACTCTAGGTGTTTTCTTGCTCTTCAAAAAAAGGATTTATTGCTCCTGAGTTGGGAAATATAAGCATTTTTAGTACTGTTTTTCATAATTTTAAAAGGAATCGTAAATTAAAATTTATAAATCTTATAATGACACATTCTCTCCAAACATTCTTCAGTACTTCAAATTAATTTTTTTTTCCCATAGAAGAGTTTCTGAAGTGAAAAACAGTATTTGTGTAATTACCCTGAGAATTTCTGAAACTCTTAATTTGGGCTGTTGAATTAAATAAAACTCTGGGAAGGACAGATGCCTTGATGTGTCTGGGGAGCTCATTGATAATGTGAGTGCTATAACCTGGAAAGAAGCCTGCCCAGACACTCCCCCATATCCACCTCAGATGCATTTAATTTCTGGTTTCTAAGGAAGCAGAATTTCCCTTCCGTGTTTTTATTTAATATAATGTTGGTGTCTCAAAGGCCATTGCTGATTGTTAGGAAAGAAACTAATCCTTTTCAACTGTCAAACATCAAACAGAAGGTCATAAACCTTATGACAATAAAAGAATTTTCTTTTGTCCTTTTGCAGTCCTCTAGGATTCCAGAATAGATTCAGATTGCAACAGAGGAAGTTGAAACAAGAGCAGAGTTGGAAAGTCCAGACAAGATTTATCAAACCAGACATTTTGCCTTCCCCCAAATTCAGCATAGTTTGGAGTCACTTCCTTATCAAAGCACACAGGCACTTCTGGGAAGGTTGTCTGTGTCTCCCTGGAGTGGTTCTCCTTACTGTGACTAACATCAGTTAAGTTTGGTGGGGGGTGGGGAGGAGGAAAGGGCTGGAGGGGGTTAGCCAGGACAAGGAGTCATAGAAATGGTTATTAAAAGTCAGAAAGTCCCACAGGCTGAAGTATCTGTAGTCACAAGTCTCATAAAACAATGAAATGATAGGCAACTTATGCTCACATCTAATAAAATAGTTGCAATAAAAATGGTCTAGAGAGACCTAGGCTCAACCTTAAGTCTCCTCTTGTTGATAACATAGCAAGTGACAAAGAAGAGCTCTTGTGTCCAAAACGAAGAGGTCGTGAATTAAAGGCAAAAGGAGATGGTTTTCTTTCACCTAACTCTGTTTTTAATGCAATTGACGACCAGGAGCATTATGTTATTGCAACAGATGGATTCCTTCCTCTTTCAGGTATATGGATATGGAAATTCTTAAACAGATCCATTCAGACTCAAACTTTTAAGTACTCAGTTACTTTTTTAAAAATCCAAAACCTAGCTCTATAAATTCATTTTTTGTGTGAAAGCTTATAACACAAAGAATGTCTTTCCTAGTATTTAGTGCTATGAAAGAACAGTAGAATCACAAACTTACTTGCTTTCTTTTCACACATTAAAAAAATGAAATTAGAAAAAATAAGGCTCACTAATACAAAGGGGAAAATAGTCTAAAGTAGCAACTTTTACAAAATCAAATGCATAGTAAATTATATGTAACTGTTGAAGTAAGGAGTACTGTGATTGAAATAAAACATACTTTAGTGAAATCAAGTGATGCCATTTGAAATGAGAGCTGAGACAAAAGCTTCTTTTTGTTCTTAAAAAATAATTGAATAAATTATAAGAAGAAAACCCAAATCCCAGTGTGTTTCAGATTGTATCATAAAGATGAAAGTGACTCATAGGAAAAACACAAGTCTTCCTAATCATTAACGCCCAGAGGTTGGAATCAAATCCAGTGTCAGAAAACTAAACCAGGCTTCACGGTACTGATTTTCTTGCACTGCCCTTGACTCCTCATCAAACAGTCACACTCGCAAGGGCACCACTGTCTGTATGTCTTTTATTCCCTTTCAGAGGAAAACAAGGAAAGCCAACTTTTTTTCACAGAGACAATTCTGTATTTCATATTTTGGATTGCACCATGGCAGCTAATGAGAAATGACATTTACTGAGTGCTTTCTGTATTCCAGGAATCACATCTAGTGCTTTGCACGTATTATGCCACTTATTCTTTGTGCTATTACTTTTATTCCAATTTTACAGTTGAGGAAACAGGTATAGAAAGGAAAGGAAACTTCCTCAAGGTCATGTAACTAGTAGGTGGAGGCCTAGCTCTCAAGATTGGTAGACACTTGTCACCCTTCTGGCTTTTTCTCTGTCCAGTGATTTTTCTTACAGTATTTTGATGTTACTTACAAAGCCATGTACCAAGTCCTAGAGTTTGTCCTGCCAGGCTGAGTCTACTCTGGCAGCTCCTTTACCCCTGCCAGTGAGGAACATGGGGGCCGTGCCTCTACAGGTTTGAAAAGAAATTTTGCTCTGAGCTCAAGGAAACATTTCCTCGCTGTAAAGCAGTAGAAGAGAAAGCCTGTTTATTGCTACCTATTTCTGTCCTTTTGAGGACACTGTAGGGTAAGAATCATTTCTTCCCTGTAAGGCAGTGCAGAGGAGAGCCTTTTCCTCCTGACGGCTTCTTTCTGGAGACATCATTGCACAGAGATGGGAGGCCTCTATCTGCGAGAGCCGTCTTTTGGTCACAAGGGACAAACGTGGCAATTGCACTTCTGTGTAGAACTAAAATTCGAGTCTGGGGACTTGAAGGTATCATTGAACAGAAGAATCCCTGATGTCATCCACCTTGATTTTCATCACAATATTCTGTCACTTGCAAGCAAGTAGATGAAGTTGGCTGGGCCCGCCTAAGGCAAATCAAGTTAACAGACCCCAACAGAAGCTGAGGGGCCCAGTGTTGGTGCAGTTGAAAAATAAGAACTAAACTGTGAATGCAATTTATACCCAAATAGCCATTTAAAAAATAAAGTTATTCTTTGCTTTAAAATCATGATCCATATTTTACAGATTTTTTTTGTTTGTTTAGTTTTTAGTTGCCATTGTATCATCTTATTATAAATAGCTATGGAAAGCATTTGAATCTTTTGAAGGATGACCAAGTGTTAGTGACCTATATATTGAAGTTACTCCTGATTACATTATTTAACTGTAGCAGGTGTGAAACACCAACTTTTTTTTTTAAGATTTTTATTTATTTTTAGAGAGAGGGGAAGGGAGCGAGAAAGAGAGGGAGAGAAACAGCAATGTATGGTTGCTACTCACGTGGCCCCCCACTGGGGACCTCATTGGGGACCTGGCCCACAACCCAGGCATGTGCCCTGACTGGGAATGGAACCGGCAACCCTTTGCTTCCAAGCCTGTGCTCAATCCATTGAGCTACACCATCCAGGGCCCAGCTTTTCTTGTGGAAAGCTATTCATTGTGGATGGAAAGCTAATATAAATTCTTAAAACCTTTATTAACACAAAATGTTGATATAAGTGGAGAGAGTCAACCCCAAATATATTACATGTAAGTTGAATTACTGGGTTAAGTTGAACAATCAAAGAGATAGCTCTAAAAATATTGACATAATTACTTTGAAAAGATTATTTTATTTGAATAAAATAGTTAAATTTCAATATCATTGAATTATTTGTTACAACAGACCTTGTGAATTTTTTTTATTATTTTACTCTAAAAGAGAAATACTTTTATAATTGACTGATAAAAAATTCATTCTTGATCAACATTTATTTATAACATCATTTTACATAAACTTACGGATCAAGTTTCTAATACAAAAACAGGTTGTTCTTCTTCTACCAAAACTTCTTAAAAAAAAAAAAAAAGTGAAAGAAAGAAGAGGCTACATAGTTGAAGAGAGGTTTTACCTTTTGACATCTACATACCCATTGTTCTTTCTAAGCTTTTGTTCCCTAGCTCAGGCTGAGAATGGATAATTATATGTAATGGAAGACAGCTGTGATGTACCAAGTGTATTTTTTCCCTTTTTATCTTGTGCTTGAGTGCATAATTCCCTTCCTGCCTCAGTGTTATATAAGGCTCAATTTTCCTATGTTTACTTTATCCTGAGTTTTAGTGTGAGGATTTTAACAATCAAAAGCAATTTTAGTTTTGTTGTTACCTTTGGATAATGCCTTAAATTATGGATTAAAGTGTAAGATTTCTAGTAGTAAACCATTTTTTGGGGGGAGAATGGTAATAGTTCTATGTATCTAAGAAATGCCACTGTATCAAGAAAGACAATAATATTTTAACCCACACATTGAATTTACTCCAATTTCTATTTAGGCATTTTGTTGAATGATATTGTCAAATTTGGAGTACTTGGTTTTTTCCCCCTCAATTCAAGCCCAGACCTAGATTGTTTTATTCTTTTTTGTCTTTAAGATTTTCCAGGTTTGCAGTCATATCTCTATAAAATTTGAAATAATCTTATTAACTGATTATGTTGTAGTGCGTGTTACAGTCTTTTTCCTCTGTGCTCTGGTTCTTCTGGTGCATTACTGAAACAGAAACACAGTCTTTATCAGGTGTTGGTGATTCCACATGTTTCCTTTCCTTGTGTCCTTAATTCTCTCCACATACCTGATGTAGTGGCAATTGGGTAATTAGCCAGAAATGCTGTTGCCTGAGCTACAGAGTAAGAAAGGTCTCATTGAACAAAATCATCTTTCTTTGAACACATAATTCATTTTTGATATGCTACAACTCTATCAGCAGGGAAACTTTGCTTCCCTTTGGGAGTCTAACAAGCCTTTAAGATAAGAATAGACAGAGAGCTTCTGCTATTAGTCTCAATTCTAAGGCAAATTGCTGTACTCTCATTTTCTGCCTGCAGAGCATGAGATCTTAGTGGATGGCAGAAAATCTTCTGTTGAAGATTTGATGAATAATAAGATAAGGGTTCTATTGTGGGCCACTTGAAGAAAACCTGTAGTCGATTTATTTGGCTTTTAAAACAAGCTAGAAGGCATTTTTGAAAGTCTGAAGAACCCATGGAGTTATTGGTTTCAGCTCTATTTTGATGTAGCGTGTAAATTTCCGCAGCAAAATGCCCTTCAGTGAAGAAAAATTTCTGTTTCTGGCTATCAGTTGCATCATGATTCCAAGCAAATAGCTAAGTAAAAGAAAACATCCCATAAAGACTCTGCTGCATTCTTGTAATAAATTACAAAAACATCGGTATCAGCTTTCTCAGTCATTCTGCAAGACTATAGTTAAGAATATTTCCAGATGTGTCTTACTGAAGGGAAGGTAATTTTCTTTCATGCACAAGAGATCCTTTCTTAACACTGAAGGAAAAAAAATCACTTTCTTCGTCCTCTGCAGGTGACAAAATTTCAATTTCCTGTATTTTTAGACTGCTAGCATTTTGCTCCTATCCCATGGGAATGAAGAGAGATATAATCATGAGACTACAAATACATCTAAGGTAATATAAATGAAGAAGGCAATTTTCCAGTTTCCTGACAAGGTAGCTTCATGGAACAAGAATCTGAAGAAAAGAAAAGAATGCACAGGAATGGAACTGATTGCTTTGGTTTGTGGTAAAGGAACCATCCCTTGAAGTATCCTAGTTGAGAGCCAAGGAATTTTCTTAATGAGGTACTGAATTGTTAGGATAAACAGAAACTTCAATGGAAATAATGTCCCAATTTGTCAAAATTAATCATAGACCAAATCTTTCAAATAGGAACTTTAAACACAGTGAGCCATTTTGTCTCCTCATTTTGATCACATTCTTGGTGGTGGTAAGGGACACGCAAAGGATCTGTCTGCAGAGTTTAAAGCCCTCCTGTGTGTGTGTGGATGCTACGCGTCGTGTCCCAGTTTGGTACCAGCAGAGTTGTTTCATGATCCAGTATTATAGACCATATATCTTTTTCTTTTCTATCATCCCACTACTCCCAACAGATAAGTGCAGTATAAACAAAGCCCGATGTCATTATGCACCACTATTTTAAAACTGTGTTAAGTTAAAGAGTGTGTTCACCAGTGTAAAACAGGAACTATGCTGGTGAATATTTAATAAACAGTAAGAAGAGTTCTCAGATTTTCAAGTGTCTTTTTAGTCACATGGATTGCTATGTGAGCTTAAACCTCAATAGTGCATTATTACAAAGTATGTTTCTATTTCTGGGTCTATGAGAGGTTGGTTTCTTTATTTAAGAAAATATGCATGTATCCAGGGAAGTAGCATGATGGGGCGAAGGTATAAAGCTAGGTTCTATAATCCGCAAATTGGGTACACAGAGGCAAAACAGCTTTCCTTGGAGATTTTAAGATTTAGCAGTCCGCATCTTTCTCTCCTTTTAGGCAGAGCATCTCTCCTTGGGCAGAAGTGGTCAAAGGGACGCCTGTGAAAGTACTGCCCTCTGTGCGTCTTTTCTCTTTTTCACACATACAGATATTGTTATTAATAAATAAAATATTTTTCTAAAATTTTCAATGAGCTTTTTGGCAAATGTTTGTATTATTAATAATTTTATGAAACTTTCTGTCCTTTTTTCTTGTTTCTAAATGTAATTACAAGAATTATAATTTTAATGAGCATACAAATAATATTTATATAAAAATTATGCAAGGAAGATACAGCTGAAATGCATTTAGTCTCCAAAATGTGTAACCTTTTGTGACAGTTTGGTGAACATAAAATACCATTTTGAAGAAGTATTTTTGTTGCAGTTGAATTTAGTTGAAGCCACCTGTGATATACACAAAAATGGATATAGACATATATGAAAAGGTCTTATAGCTACATCTTCTATTTGAAAATCATGTTCAACATTTGAATGTAAAGCTAAATATATTTTATATTGGAATGTTGACTTGTCAACCGAGGAATCTTGTCATGTTTCCTATCAAACAAGTAAATGGAATCTGGTATGTTTTGGTAATTTCCTTTAATAATCAGAATTAATGCTGAGTTTCTATTTTTCACTGAAAATCTTACCCTTAAAATAAGCTCTATTACAGAATTATAATTCTGTGACCTTCAGAATAAATTTGTATTGGAAAGTTTGCCTTGAACCTAGGAAATGCAAATCCAAAATTATATGTTTGCACAAAACATTTAACTCACATACCTTATTGTCCAGTGAGAAAGCTATACATTTGTAGTGAAATTAACCCATGGTTATTTTATTTTTGAAGCATATTAAATGATTCTCTTTTTATAACAACTTTTGTTATACTTTGTCTCAAATGAGATGGGAAGTTTAGGAAAGCATCCTAATGGGGACAAAGGGGAAATATTGGGGTATTCTGTTGAATGAAAAATGCTGACAAGGATAAATGACCAGTGGAGCCAACAGCATCGGCCTAGATAGAATGAGTGCAGTTAGCGTGTGATGGGGAAGGTTGTGAGGTTCCATAGAAGCTGGCAAGCAGTAGGAGTATCACACAGAAGCAAATTTGTTCACAGATGCTCCAATGTTCACAGCGTGGGAGTCATTTTAGAGATCTCACAAACTAGTAAATATAGATCTATTTAAAATCATTGAGAAAAATTGAGGTCTTCCTGAGAAAACAGAATTGTTCTGGATAATAACTGGTATTACTTGCTTACAGCCATCAAGATTTAATACATGGCATGATGTAACCATAGTAACTGCTGTGTCTAAAACCATAATGAAATTCAACCGAAAATTTACTATTGTGCCTTCCATTCTTGTGAAAATAACAATTACAGCTTATGTAACTTTGGGACACATACATTCAGTACATATTTTTAGAATGTCTTCTCTGTGCAGAGCACTGTTTTAGATGCTAATAAAGAGTATAAGCTTAAGACGTTCTTCCTGACATGAAAGGTGTTCAGATACTTACATCAGAAATATAGAGGAATCCATAATTTTGTATTATATAAGATGATACATGATATGTCCAATAAGAAGATAATTCATTAAACAGTTAAGTTTGTGTGTGACCTTTTTAGATTAAAAAATGGAACATCAGATTTTTTAACCTTGAGGAGAAAAGAATATAGTGACGAGAAAATTTTTTTGGCATTTTGGTATTACAGTGTGATAAAAATTACAACAGTGTAGCATTTTCACATTAGAAGTGTTGCTGTGGCATTTATGGTAATTTGTTATTTTTCATGGTTTGTACATTTTGTTCCAGTTTTTTTTTTTTGTTTGTTTTCCCCTAAGTACTGCACAAAGGAAACTGTGCTTGATTAAACCAGTTCAAATTAATAAGTAAAATGTGCAGACACACACTCTGGTAGACGGTGTCCCACAAGCCACGCAGAACAGCGTTGTGACATCACTGGTATGGCTCAGATAATACAGTCTAAAACCATTAACGCTAACGCAAAAGATTGGATGTCAGTCACAGTAACGGTACTGTAATCTATTACAAAACTGTTCAAGTCATCAGATGAAAGAGAAGACAATACCCAGTCATTTTTTTTTACCATTTATAATCAAAAAGGTCATATAGTTACATATCTTAACTATAGTCTATTAGTGAAGTTAAACTTAACTTAGTGAAGTTTACTTTTGTCTCTTATGGTTTTTTGTTCTCCCCTTAAAAAACAATCTTTTTTTTCTTGTTTACTTAGAGGGTTGAATTTGAGAGCTAATTTTTTTTTAAAGTCTAGAAAAGAAGAAATATTGTCTATATATGTTTTTAAAATTTAAGATGAGAATTTTGAGATTTTTTGCTAAACTGTTAGATCCTAACTTGGTACTTTTTATTCAAAATACATCTACTTACTTAAACTAATATTGAAGATGAATTTTGAGGTTAATTTAGCTTTAGTATAATTAATTTAGTGGTTATGAAATTAATCAGTTTTCAAGCATTAAGTATTGTTATGTAAAAAGTAATATCTTCCTTATTACCTTTGTCACTGAAAATATATTTGCATGTAAATAATCTTGGTTAAAATGTTATTAAAATTACTAAAGTAGAGGGTCTTTATGTATAGTCCTCCCAGGGGATATGCCATATGGATTTATATCCGAATTTCTTCAAATTACATTGCTTATACTACAATTATTTTGTTTTCATTTTAATAAATACTGTGGATGCCAGGCTTATTTCTTTTGGCTAAGAGCTAGCAAACTGATCATCCAAGGCAGAGAAAGGGGTTCAGGAAAAGGTAAATGGCATTTCTTCATAAGCCCTGTAGCCAGTTGTTTGGAGTGGGATAAATAACTCCTTGTTTTTAGGAATGGGATAAGTAAGAAAGCTTAGTATAGTTTGAAAGATAACAAGGTACCTTATTCTGATGAAGAAGTAGTAAGTCTAATTATGTTCCTAATGAGATGGGAAAGGGAGAGTCAATGAACTTGTGAAATACCTAAGGAACACAGGATGCAGCAAGGAAACTATCTAAAGGACCTTATACTATTGTGATGGCAGTGATCTCTTAGCACTGTAGTGTCAACAGGTTGTCATACAATAAATTTTAATTACAGAACATAAAAAGTTATGTTATTCTCAGCTGAATCAATGTGCCATGGATTCTTTCATCCTATCCCAGATGAGACATTTGTCTACCTAGCACTTGCCAAAGTGATTTTGATGGTCAAGAGACCCTCCCATCCTTCATTCTTTCAACTCCCAGTAGTTGGACCAGACATAGCATGCAGTACAATGATGACTGCATTTGGGTATATTTTGGCATATTTCCCTAGCCTGCTAACTGAAAGCAGCTGAAATTTAAGTGAAAAAAACACAGTGAATTGAAACCAAACATATGAAATTTCATATTCAAAGAATCCCCTGAAATGAAGAAACTATAAAACAAGTGTAATTTTTGGCCTCCCTCCTGCAGTAACTGGGAGGAAATATTGGCTCAGTAGTAGGGAGACTACCTCCTTCAGATCCCGGATACTCCCCTCTGCTGACACTGCCTACCAGTGAATGACCCCTGGCTGCAGTCGGCAGTCCCTTTGCAGCCGCCTCTCCCGCTGCCTCGCCTCCTCCAGTTCTGCATTCACACTGTCTTCTCACCCGTAGTTTGCATATTTCCTGATAGGCTGCTGCTTCTTGAATTTATTCCTAAAAAATCTAAAGGTTGATAGTAAAAAATGCAAGCATGGTCTTTATAAAATATGGAAGGGTTTCTGTGGATGTTAGATGCTGTTACAGTTCCAAATGGATCATCACATGTTGGAAGATTAGGCAATTATGATCTGTACCACTTACTAGGTATGAGACACCGGGCAAATTGCCAGAGTTCACTCCTTTACCCTCAGTTTCCTCATCTGAACAACAGAGAATGACAGACTATCCTATAGATTCTTGGAAAGAATTGAGATACGCCATATGGGACATTTTCAGGTTCAGAGTAAACTTTCAATAAATACTTTCCATAATTACTATGTTTTTTTTTTTATATTGGTATGAACATGGCTATTTATTTCTTCTGAAAACTGGATCTTTTAAAGGCAGTTTAATACCCTGTTTTCAGAAGATTAGCTTAAGTTTCTTGAAGGCAGTATTTTTAGAGTACAAGGGTGATCCCTGACATTTCCAAGTCAGTGTTTCTTAACTAGCTGGTCTGGAGGAGGAGTAGGAGTTTAGAAGAAGGGGTGTATTAGAATTCCAAGGACAGGATTCCCTACAAACTCAAGTATAAACATCACCCACCAAACACTATCCTCTGGTGATTGCTGAGAGGTTTATATCATATCTCTCAAGTATGTTCAAAATAGGAAAAAAAAGCTGTTTGAAAAATATTTTGACTTATTTAAATTTAGTCAGGTTTTCCATGTATATAAGTAAGTGAGTTTTCGAAGACTAATCACATAGTCTCAGACACTCTCAGATCCTAGACAAAGACTGCTGCCTTAAATTTGTTAAATTCGTTTCCTGTTGCTATCTTGACAGATCACCACAAATGAAGCAGCAAATACCACAGACTTATTTTGCTGTTATCCAGGTCAGAAGTCTGAGTGGACTCAGCCAGGTCCTTTACTTGGGGTTCCATGAACTGGAATGAAGATGCGGTTAGGGCTCCGTTCCTTACTGATGTTCTCAAGAATTCCCTTCCCATCTTATTCAGGTTGTTGGCCAAATTCAGATCCTGTGGTTGTGGTGGAGGGAATGAAGTCCATGTTATTTTGCTCCTTTGAGTCAGAAGCCAGCCTTGGCTCTTAGAGGTTACCTTTATTCTTCTGCTGTCCTGGTGGCCCTGTCCACCCGGAGCTGCCTGAGATCCTTTCCTGCTGGAGCCTCGCTGACTTCTGACGCATCTCTGTGATGCCAGTCAGATAACATTCTCTGCTTTTAAGGGCTCCTCTGGTTAGATTTGGTCTACCTGGATAATCAAGAGCGGTGGTCCCCCCTTACCTAATTTCCCTTTTTGAGATTTCAGTTTCCCATGGTCACCTGTGGTCTGAAAATATTAAATGTAAAATCCAGAAATAATTAATAAGTTTTAAATTGTGCACCATTCTCAGTTGTGATAAAATCTTGAGCTGTCTTGTTCCTTCTTTCCTTGGATGTGAATCATCCCTTTGTCCAGTAAATTCGTGCCGTGGGGGCTCCCTGCCCATTCATCACTTAGTAGCCCTGTAGGCTATCAGATCAACTGTTGCGGTATCACAGTGCTTGTGATAAAGAAATCCTTATTGTCAGGTCAGTGGTAGCCTACGGCTGCTTCATAGTGCCTAAGTCATCGGTCTCACTTCATCTCCTCCTGTAGTGAGTCATTGTATCGCCTCTATCATCATCATCATAAGGGTTGAGTGCAGTGCAATAAGATACTGTGAGATGAGAAAAAATACTTTTATTTTTTCAGTGTATTGTTATAATCTTTCTACTTTATTATTAGTTGCTAATTTTTTACTCTGCCTCATATATAAAACACAGTGCATATAGGATTAGTACTGTCTGCAGTTTCAGGCATTTACCGGGGGTCTTGGAATGTATCCCCCACAGATAAGTGAGAACTACTATATAGTTTCCCCTTCTTAAGATGTATAGCCTGAGTTATATCTGCGATGTCCCCCTTGCCATGCAAGGAGATATATTTACAGATTCTAGGAATTAGTCATGGATATCTTTGGAGAGCTGTTGTATCCACCACACTTGGGTTATTCTAAATCCAAATATTCTAAAATGGTAAAGCCCCAGGGAACCTTTTCCTGTTCTCCCCTTTCACTTGTCCAGCAGCCTATATTAAATATCCTGGGATGTCTAAGGAACAGAGAGTCTAGCTGGAAAATGAAGTCTTTATACTCATACTTTGCTATAAGGGGCTCAAGAGAGCCACAGAAAAGTATTTGGGACACAAAGGGAATTGCAGTTTTTCATGGAGAGAAAAAAGATCAAGGAATGATTTTTTGAAGCAGTGGCTTTTAAAGTATATCCTGAAGGATGAGTTAGGGAAAGGTTTTTTTTTGTTGTTTTTTAGGGGTTTTTTGGTCTTACAGATGACAAGTCAAAAAAGCAAAGACATGCTGTATGCAGGGCTTGGCAGTGGCCTAGGATTCATGGTGACTTGTTATGAAAATGGGATTTTGTATACCCACAGTAAGAAGTTAGAACTTTATTCTCTAATAAGAGTCATGGAGACTTTTACGCCACAGGATGTAATAGACTAAAAGTCATGTGTTAGAAAATGAAAGCCTGGCGTGCAAGGGTGTGTCAGGGTTCGAGGACCTGCTGGCAGGCTGTGTGCAGAGGGGGATTCGGGAGGCAGGGAAGTGGTAGTGGAAATGGCAGAAATTTTGCAGTTACGTACTTTTTCAGGGTGATTGACTGATTGAATGAGGGAGTGAAGGTAAATGTTTAGTCCAGAAATGACACTGGACCAGAGATATCTATTGGAAATTCATCAGCATCGATATGATCATCGGAGCAGAAGAATGGGTAAGGTCATTTGGTGGAAAACTGAAGAAAAAGAGACCCCCAAACTCCTTAGTGAGACTGGGTCTAATCCACATATGAGGAGAGGTAGCAGGAATTTAATTGGTAAAGTCAGTTCAGGTGGGACCACCTGGGATGTTTCTACCTGGATGGCTTCAAAACAGGAGGGAACTTTATTCCTTTTTACCAACTTCTCTGTTCCCTCCTGTGAATAAAGTCTGAGAATCTAATGTGAAATGTGGTTACTACAGGTGATAACACTGTATTGTATAATTGATGTTTGCTAAGAGAACTAAATGTTCACCCCCAAACCCCACATAAATATATGAGATAATGGGTGTGTTCATTAACTAGATGGGGAAAATCCTTTCACAATATATACATATATCAAATAATCAAGCTGTATACTTTAAATTATCATACAATTTTTATTTGTCAATTATATCTCAATCTGAGGAGGGGGACACACTGGAGGAGGAGTTTGGAGCAACTGGGAAAGTCTTCCCGCCGGGAAGAGCAGCGCGTGCTGGGCTGAGGGGACCTTTGAGCAGTAGAAGATAGCCAGAGACCGCTTTGAGGGCCAGTGCCTGCAGAGTCCTGGCAGCGCTGAAATCTGCCTGAGGTTGAGTGTAGCTGCAGCCCTGGGGTCTGAGTGAGGGGAATTAATCCATGCAGGCTGCTGGGGCCTGGTTTCAGCCAATTCAGTCTGTGCTTAAAGTTACTTATGTGGAAGAATCTTTCTTCTTTCAACTTATTCCTGTCTATGCCTGTATTACTATTATTATTTTGTTTTGATCATCTCCCTTAGTTTCCAGGTAAAGATCCTTTAGGCAGAAAGAAATCCACTGTTCCCTTTGAACCAAGGAGAAAGTTTCCAACCACAGTTAGAACAGACTAACTTGGGCATCAGTGTGTGCTTGAAGCAGTGGTTCTCTACATTTTTCTTCACTCAAAACACAGCATGAGGTAACAACAAGTATTGTTTCCTTTTCCTCCTTTTTCAAAACCTCTGATTTGTTGAAGTTTGTTGAAGCAGACTCCACCTCCCATACCCTTCCTCACTGCTATGGTATATTGACACCACCCAGTTCCTCTCCTCTTTGCAGTCATAATGTTAACCCTTTATCTGTTATTTTTCTTTCCAATCTGATGTTTGTCACCATCTTGAAGACATAGCATCCGATCATCCATTTTACATTTTGGCCTTTTAGTTCTCTGACCTCCCTACTACTATGATCTTTTCTTCTACATTGTCCTGGTCCCATCTGAGATCTCACATCACCAATACTAGTGCTTCTTTTGAAACCTACACCCCCAAATCTCTGCCCTTACATTTAATCCATCAGCAAGACTGTACTTCCAAACACACCCCAACTCCATCTACCACTGCTCTTCGTCTCCCCTGGGACCGCCCTGACACGAGTTCCTTCTTTACTCTTGCACTATTTCAGGGGTCTGTCAGTGGTCTCCCTGCCCCCCGCAACCCATTGGGAACCCCACATTGGCACAGAACAAGAGCCCAGCAGATGTTGTTGAATGAATGAGTGGCTTATGCATGTTGAGAAAAAAGGAAAAGTTCAGGATTTTTAAAAGCAGCTCCCAGACTATGTCCCAAGGTAATAATTGTCGATCTTTGATATTCTCTTCATTACTCTCTAAGTTGTAGAAAACCTTACTTTTAGAGTTGGCCATACCTATGAATTCCTTTAATCAAAGTGTGAAGGACACTCACTCATGCCGTTTCCAGGTCCCCACTTTCTGAGGATCTGCGGCTACTGAGACTCAGACTAGCACCAGTCGCTCACCTTGTCAGGAAATCAGTGGCAACAGCGTAGGTCATAGCATAGTTCATCAGAAGTCTTCTTTTAATCCTGGTATAGGAGGGTCTGGGGTGGCTGACGTGGTGAATGAGAGAGCTGTTTTAGAGGTATGGGGCCTATACGGTTGCTGCTGGTTTCCTGTTGTGTGTCCTGTAAAAGAATGAATGTCCCCAGTTCTCCTTGCTTCTAACTTTAAATCACCCTGTCCTTATCAGAATGTCAGTCCTAAAAAAGGCCCCCGGCCCCCCTTAAAGAAGGCCTCTTTTAGACTGAGAAAGGTGGGACGGAGAGTTAGTCTGGCCAGACCAACAGCCAGGAGCTGGAAGAATCGGATATTTCAATCTCACATCTTGACAATATATCAGGAATGTTTCCTGTGTTTTACATGACAGTTGAACATTTGTCAGAAAGCTGACCTTGAGGCATTGCGAGATTCGGTAACATCAAAAGTTTCCATTTTGTTCAGTACACTCTCTTTATGTAATGTAACCCAGTTTAGAAAGAAATGTGGAATTGAAACAGAACCGGGATGCCTTTATCTGAAGGCCATATATAAGGAACCACTGTAAAACTTGGGCCTTAAAAGGTGCAGGCCTACCTGGTTCTCTTTTAGTATCACTGATTACTAGATGGGCAACCTTGTGCAAATTCCCTTAACTCCTACATTGTTCTAAATATTAGTATACAGCATCGCCTGAAGGGCTGGATAAAAAACAGATTGCTTACCATATCTCCAAAGTTCCTGGTTCAGCAGGTCGAGGGTAGGTCTGAGGTTTTGAATTTCTAATCTGTTCCCATATGATGTTGATGGTTCTGGTCCAGAGACTTTGAGAAGCATGACCTTAACCCCTTCAAGACTATTTCTCATATCTCACATGGGAATATCTAAAGCTGACTTTTTAGGAGCTATTGTAAGACTAGGGCACATTTCAAAACATCAGGCCCATACTCAGGAATTCATAGCTGTTTAACTCTTAAGTTACTCCTTTATAGTTAATTGTCCAAAACTTAAATTTTCAAAATTTTAAGTTATTTAAGTCTGCTGAGTAATCTACTACAGTTACAGACAACATTTTCTTGCATCATATGCACCCGTATCCAATAGGTAAAAGCATGAAACTTGCCTATGAGCCCACAATCATATTTATGTATACATTCTCAGTACTTGTCACATTCGTTTCCACAAATTTGTCACCTAAAGATTTTTTTTTAATTTTAAATTCTCTTTTTAAAAATTGTATAGCTTATGCTATTACAATTGTTCTGATTCCCCCCTTTGCCCCCTCTACCCAGCACCCCTCATTCCCTCAGACACTTCCCACATCATTTTTCATCTCCATAGGTCATATGTATGAGTTCTTTGCTTACGCCATTCCTATACTGTACTTACATTTCCATGGCTAAATTCTGTGACTACCTATTTGCACCTCTTAATCCCCTCACCTCTTCTTGCATTCTTCCACACCTCTCTCCCTTCTGGCAACCATCAAAACACACTCTGTATCCATGATTCGGTCTCTGTTCTTCTTGTTGCTTAGTTTGATTTTTAGATTCAATTGTTGATAGATATGCATTTATTGCCATTTTATTGTTCATAGTTTTAATCTTCTTTATCTTAAATAAGTCCCTTTAACATTTCCTATAACAGTTGTTTGCTGATAATGAACTCCTTGAGTTTTTTTCTTGTCTGGGAAGCACTTTATCTTCTCGTCAATTCTAAATGATAGCTTTGCTGAATAGAGCAATCTAGGTTGTAGGTCCCTGGTTTTCATGACGTTCAATATTTCTTGTCAATCCTTTCTAGCCTGCAAAGTTCCTTTTGAGAAATCAACTGACAGTCTTATGGGAACTCCCCTGTAGGTATATAAATGCTTTTCTCTTGCTACTCTTAAGATTCTCTCTTTATCTTTAATCTTTGGCATTTTAATTATGATGTGTCTTAGAGCGGGCCTCTTTGCATTCATCTTGTTTGGGACTCTCTGTGCTTCCTGGACTTACATATCTATTTCCTTCAAATTAGGGAAATTTTCTTCTGTTATTTTTTCAAATAAGTTTCCAATTTCTTGCACTTTCTCTTCTCATTCTGGCACCCACATGATGCAAATGTTGGACCTCTAGAAGTTGTCCTAGAGGCTCCTTACACTATCCTCAGTTTTTTATTTTTATTTTATTTTTTTATTGGTCAATTTTTTTTAAAAGATTTTATTTATTTATTTTCAGAGAGAGAGGAGAAGGGAGGGAGAAAGAGCAATGTATGGTTGCCTCTCACGTGGCCCTCATTGGGGACCTGGCCCGCAACCCAGGCATGTACCCCGACTGGGAATCGAACCGGGACCCTCTGGTTCCCAGCCCGCGCTCAATCCACTGAGCTACACCAGCCGGGGCTATCCTCATTTTTTTAGATTCTTTCTTCTTCTTGTTGTTCTGATTGGTTATTTTTTGCTTCCTTATGTTCCAAATCATTGATTTGATTCTCAGTTTCATCCACTCTATTGTTGTTTCCTTGTAAATTGTTCTTTATTTCAATTAATGTCTCCTTTGTTTCTGACTGGTTCTTTTTTATGCTGTTGAGGTCCTCACTAAGTTCCTTGAGCATCCTATAATCAGTGTTTTAAAGTCTGCATCTGGTAGATTGCTTATCTCCATTTTATTTAGTTCTTTTTCTGGAGTTTTGATCTGTTCTTTCATTTAGGCCATGTTTTTTGTCTCCTTGTTTTGGCAGCCTCCCTGTGTTTTTTTCCATGTATTAGGTAGAGCTGCTTTGATTCTGTGTCTTGGTAGTGTGGCCTAGTGTAGTTCATGTCCTGTAGGATCCAATGTCATAGCTTCCCCTATCACACAAGCTGGTTACTCAATATGTGCCCTTTGTGTGGGCTGAGTACACTTTCCTCTTGCAGTTGAGCCTTGATTGCTTTAGGCAGGTCAGCTGCACGGACTGGCTGTAACCACTAACCACCACCATCTGCCCTCCATGGAAGATCAGCTGTTTAGGGACAGGGTGGTGGCACTCTGATATGGTCTGTAGTTGCCCACTGGGTGCACAGGCTCTGGGGTTTCCTGGGTGGTGCAGGCCAAGGTCAGTCTCCACAAGTGTTTTGCTTTGGGCCACCCTGCCTGAGCTATATGGCAATCTGAGATGGTTGCTACTTGCGCTAGGTTTGGAGATTCCCAGGTGAAGCCAAGCTGTGAATCTAGGCTGGTTGCTGCTACTGCCAAGCCTGGAGCTCACTGAAGCCAACTGTTCTTGTTTGAGAGGATTTAGGAAGTTGTGAAGCATGAGGTAAAAACAGCCATTCATATGGAAAAGCAGTTTGGATAGGCCCATAAACTGGGTGGGGCAGAGTCTCTGGGGATCTCCAGGGTGAGGCAAACTGTGTTAGCCAAGTTGATGGATTCTCAGATATGGAACCAACTTGATGGCTCTGTGGACAGAGAGTTCAGAAAAGGGACAATGGCCTCTGCTCACCTTGATGCCAGATATTTCCATCTCTCCCTGTATACCACTGGTGCTTTTCAAGCTGTTACCTTGCTATTTATTGGAGCTAGGAGGGAGTGAATCTGATTAGGTGAGTATGCATGTTGGTTGTTTAAGGAACTGCTTGGGACTTCAGAAGTTTCTTTAACCAACTCAATCCCCACTGGTTTTTGCAGGCAGAAGTTGTGGGGAGTTATATTCCTGGCACTGGAACCCTGGTTGGTGGCTGTGGTGGTGAGCTGGGACTCCTCTCTCCCGAGATACCCCTCCGAATTTTTATCCGCCACACATGGATGTGGGACCAGCTTGTTCCATGTCTGCGCCCCTCCTACCAGTCTGGATGATGTGGTTTCTTTAATTCCATAGTTGTCAGACTTACATTTAACCTGATTTCTGATGGTTCTAAGTGATGGTTGTTCTATATTTATTTTAGTTGTAATTTTTATGTAGTTGTTCAAGGAAGTGAACCGTGTTTATCTGTGTCACCATCTTGACCAGAAGTCAGTATTACCTAAATATTACACCAGCTATTTATGGCCTTCAAAAACAGATGTTGAAAGTGTGAATACTGTGTGGATAAATGTCGTAGATAATATTTATCACCTGGGCTCTGATTGGTGAGATTTTAGAAGGGGATATAGGCATGAATAAAGTTGTTTAAAAAACTCACTTTTAAATGTAATTAGCCTTTAGTTAATGCTGTAATTATTGTTTGAACAACTCAAAAGCATAATTTTGGATGGGAATTTAAAAAAAAAATAAAGTTTGTGTTTATGAATGACCTCATAAAACTAGAGAAAACTATGGTGATCATTTTCAAATATCATTTTTACTTTACAGATTCCACTAATGATCCAAAATGTAAAATATATTTTGATCAAATGCAGATTATTCACTTAATTGTATGAAATATAACTTTTAAAAACAAGATGCTACTTTTTTCAGTGTGCACTAAACATACCATATATGAAAGGAGATTGGATAATTTAATTTATTTTTATTAAGTTGGACTATACCTAAAGGTCAGAGCGCAGACGTAGGAACAGACTTTATGAAACATAGCTGGGCTCTTGCTCTTGCAATAATAGGGTGTACACTAAGTGTTGGGAGAATTAATTATATGTCCTTACAATGTTTGGATTACCTTGAAAAATTCAGTGACCTTTAAATTTATGATACTATATTTTATCTCCCAAGATGACATCCCTGTAATAAGCACAGGAAAGTTATTCGGCTTTAGAGGGCTTCTATATTCTTCTGGTGACATGTTTATTCACTTTGTTTATGTGTTTGTTCTTGGCCTCTTGCTAGGGTGTGATATTTACTGTTGGTTAAATATACTTTTCAAGTTTTGGTAAAGTTTTTGTTTTTCATATAAAATATTTACAATAAGTCCTGGAAACAGCAATCCAGATTTCCTGTTCAAAACCTATTTCTAATGGTCAAAACCATAGAGGAATCACAACATTATGTAAATCATTTAGAAAAATAGATCTTCCTCTTAGAATATAATTTGCTACCCATGATGGAAAGAAAAGGTTCTGGAAGTGAGTGATTTCTTAATATTCCCTTGGAACTAACTATACTTTAATTTTTTAATATGTTTCCTCCTTAGAATAATAAAAACAACACGTAAAAGTAATTTTTGATCTGGATGAAGGTTCCTAGTTCCATTTCCCTTGATATTGAAAGAGAAAAAGAAGACTCTGCTAAGTTCTCACCATGTAATGTTGAGTAAGTGAGCAGTTGTAATACTTCGAGTTTCTTTTGCATTAGGTCTTTGTTCATATTCCTTCCGGTAGTCTTGTCTGTGACCTAGTTTTGAGGTTTAGCTTGAAGTAATAATGCTAGTTGCAGCAGTGATATTGCATGAAGCTTGAGAGAAGGCTTAAAGATATAATATATAAAGCATAGTCGAATGAGGTTATTTAAGCCATTTTAACTGTCATGTACCATATAATTTGAATAATTATGGTGTACAACATTAATGAAAAAACGTTGCCTGGCAATGCAGAGGTGTGCCACTTGTTTAAGGCAAAGTAGCTACCCAGGTGACTCTCACGTGGTAGCATTAGCGAACTTGCCTTGCTGAATTTATGGTTGCTCAGGTTCTACCCAACCTTTGGGCTCAGAAACTTGGTTTGCTAGCACTCCAAGAGTAGACTCACAGTAGTCAAGACTTAGTATACATAAACCTGAATGTTAACTTGGATACTTATTTTCTTCAAACACCAAATATTCTCTCTGTGATCATATTACGGAGACATATTTCCTTTGGGATGCTGCTGGGTGAGCATGAAATCAGAATAAGTGATCAAGATATGATTCAAATGATTGGTGGCATCAGGCTTAGTAAACCTAACGGTATCATCCTCAAAACCAGCGCTCTGTGTGTTCCTAGGATGAGGTAGATTGTAGTTCTGTGTATTGGCAGCAGCATCAATGGAAAATGTTTAGATGGTTGATCCCAAACAATCTCATTTTATGGCCTTCTTTGTGTGTTCTTTTGCTAATTCGTTTCCATCCTTTCTCATTAAAACCTTCTTTTTTAGATATGGTATATCATTTTATCAGAGTATAAACAACTTTTGGTGCTCTGGGAAATATCCCTCTCATTTGGCAAAGGCATTTTTAAATGTTTTGTATGTTAGCCAGCTATAAAAGTTAGTTGAAATATGTGAAAAACACCTATAATCTTCATTATATTTTTATTAAACAAGTCTCTATTTTAAAATCATATACAATTTTCTACATGTATATGATTTTGGAAAAATTTTAATAGTTGCCAATAAAAGATTTATTTGGATTTGTGAAGTAAATTTCAAATTCTTATTTTTAGATAAGAGAGTTTCATTGCTTATTTCTCATTTTAAAAGTAAAATTAGTGTGTGTTCTTTTAATAGAATCACAGAATACAGAAATGAATAAAGAAGAAAGTGGAATTTCTCTATAATCCTGTCCTATATAGAGAGCCTCTCTTCTTATTTAGCTTATGTATTTTTAAACACATAAGTATTTTTCTGAAGTGATTATATTAATGAAGTGATCATATTAGTGAAGCTTCTCCGGAGAAATAGAAATAATAGGATATTTATATGTGTGTATACACATATAACAAACAGATACATACACACCTATATGTAATTATATATAAACTTTAGAGTATTGTTGAGAAATATTCATTCTAAGGAAATGGCTAACATGGTTGTGGTAGCTGGCAAGTCTGAAAATCTGCAAGCTATGCCCACAGGCTGGAGGCGGAGGGATGCGTTGGTGATTTAGTCTTGAGTCCAAAGGCGGTCTGGAGGCAGAATTCCTTTCTGCTCCATGTGTGTGCGTGTGTGAGTGCGAATGGAGGTTGGGAACTTCAGCTTTTCTCTTAAGTTCTTCCACTGATTGGATGAGGCCCATCCATATTATGGAGGGTATTCCACTTTACTTAAAGTGGACTAATTTAAATATTACCCACATCTAAAAATACCTGTAGTAACATTTAGATTGTTGTTTTACCAAACAACTATGTACCCTTGCCTAGCAAAGTTGATATATGACAATGATACTATATATACTATATTTATATGTAATGTAAAAGGATTATGTATACATACATGTATCCACACAATTTTAGACACACACTATGTGTGTGTGATGCTCCCTACTTTCCGTGTCTCCTTTGCGTGTCACTTTTGCTTAACTTGCCTCCTCTCCTTCCTTCCCACTCCTTTGCTCCATCATTTCCCCTCTGCTCCTTCCCTTCCATTCTGCTTCCCTCATCCCGCTCTTCTGACCACTCATGTAACTGATGGTTCCCAGAACGCTCTCTAAAATGCGGATTCAAACCTGCCAAATGCTTACTATTGAGATCATCTTCACTTGAACATTTTACCATCACCTCGAACAATTTTTCTGAAACTGAATTTATTGTTTCTTCAAATCCCTTCCTTTTTTCTTTTTCTTGTCTCAATGAATACAGTTGGCGCAGGTCATTTTTAATGTTCCCTGCTTCTTTCCTTTCTATTAACCATCCTATTTCCATTCAGTAGCCACTGTAAGTAGAATCTATTGACCCAATACCTAACAATCTATCATCACCACTTGGCTTTTCTTAACTGATGCCTCTGCTTATCTTCTCCATCCCTTTGAAACTGTTTTCCACATTGCCATTGTAAAAATATATCGGAAATGCAAGCCTGACCTCCTCATTTCCTTTCTGAAAACCTTTCTAAGGGTCCTTATTGCCTTCATGGTAAAATCTAAGTTCCTTAGCCTGTTATCTATAGCCTTTCGCGTTTTGATCCCTGCCTAACTCCCTTGTCTCATTCATAGGCACTTCCTTTCTCATTCCCAAATATAACAGGGTGTAGAATACTGATGACAAAGAATTGTACAATGGGCAAGCATCAGTACTTCTAATAAAAAAGTACAATAAGGAGGAATAAAATCAGATTACCAACCACATTTTCCCCTTAATTTTTGATTCATGACTTCTTAATGTTACCTGAATTGCTGGTCTCCTGTAAAAGAGTTTTGTCTCTGAAAGTATTATTTGATAAGACTTATACTACAGGAAGTAGAATTGACATTATCATACCAAAGAGAAATATTGTAATTATAAAGATTCTCACTTAATTGGCATCAGATATATTTAGGGATTTAAAGGACTCCTTCCCATAAATCATCATTGCACTTCTACTTAACACCTATTGAATTGCTTTGCTTAATTATAAATATCCTATAATGCTAAATGAGATCCTTAAATGGCTTTAGGGATTGATAGAAACCATTAAAAATGAATGCATACTAGAAGTTATGTTTCATTTCCTAGGAACTAATTCTAAATTAAAGCAGTTTAAATTTCTGGGAAGCTATACACATTGTTTAATGTGTTATTTAAATTTATAGTATATGGAGAGATTATTATTCATAACCTTACTCATAGCTGGCACAAACACCCTATATGTGTTCGCTTATAATATATGTAGTATGTAATGCTAAAAAAATCACTAATTTTCTTTTGTATTTTTGAATAAAAATACCACTGTGTTGGTTGACAGCATACGTTATTGTGTGTTAAATGAAGACCAAAAAGAATCTCCAAAAGCCTGCCTTACTTTAAAAAAAGTTATATATGTTTTCTGCTGTTTTATTTTTTAATAATTCTATTAACTTCTTGTTGTTTTCATATATTACACTGTTGAGGATTAATCAGTAGTGGTTTACAATACTGAGGTACATTTTGTAAAACTGATTTCCATATTCTCAAGTGCTTTCAGTTGTCCTTTCTAGATAAATTCTTATAGCTTATCTATTTTATAGATAAATATATATTAAAAAATAAAATGCCTGCGTATAGTCAATGCTCTCTGTATACCAGAAACTGTGCTGAGTGTGGCTGCATTGTGTATAGTATTTAGTCTCCACAACCGCTCTGCGAAAAGGAAAGTGAGCCCTCATAAGGTTCCTGGCTCACCCAGATGCCAATCCTTATTCTTTTATTTCTAGAGCAAACAGCAGTTAAATTTTCTTGATGATATCCATAGTTAACGTAACAGACATATGTTTTTAAAACATAATTTCAATATGTTTAAAATAATTTGCAAGATGTATATAAAAAAGTAAAAGGTAAAAAAACGTGTTACCCTCTGAGGGAGATGTTTTCCAGGCCAGAAATGGATTTTCCAGGGACAGGACTGTTCTGTGTTTATCTTCTAGAATCTTTTGCAGTTATGCTCTCTATCTAATAGTCTGTGTAGAACAATAAGCTGGAACAAAAAAAAAACAAAAACAAAACAAGCAAACTGCATTGAGGGAATAACAGACTAATTTACTATGGCGGACAGACCCCAGTCCAAGAGCAGCACCTCTACCTGGGCCTTGGTGCTCTGCTGGGTCTTCCTTTCTTGCTGTTTGCTCCCCACCTGCACTCTTCTGGTTCTCATAGTCCTTCTCCATACAGGACTACGGATATGCTCTTGTCCCCTAAAATCCAGGAAATATTTTATTTTATTCTGTATCACATCTTTGCTTCAGTATCCTCCCTTGGACTTGTATCACTGTGCAGGAGAAGGAGTTGAGAAAGAATGAACTCTTATTTTGTTATTTTTTTGCTTGCTTTATAGCCATTACTGTGAGTCTAACTGCTTTATTTGTTTCTCATTAAACTTATCCGGCTTCACATTTAACATTAAAATTTACTAATACATTTTAAAACATAGATCGGTATTGATGCTTCTTTTCTATTTAATAAGATATTATCATGCTCTGAAATAAAGCTTATTAACCCATATTTGAAAATAAAAATTTTCAGCCAAAGTCAATGCCCAATGCTACGCAAAAGGGAAATTAAATTGTGTGTGTGTGTGTGTGGTTATCTGTTTCCGTATTGTGATATATGACAGTGATTGACAACAAAAACATGTAGGGCCTCCTTAAAGATATTTAAGCCTCATTTGTCTTAAAGGTGTTTGTGAGCCAGGAATTAAACAACAGAGTTCAGGTATTACTCATAGAAGGATGCTTTGAACCTCCTCTTAAATCTTTTTATTCTTACGTCCTATGTACCTGCTCCTGGAAAGCATACTGATAATAGCTGGAAAAGGAAGATTTTATGAAAGATTTAAATTATTCCTTTAATTTAGAAATTTTTTATCCTCACCTGAAGATGTTTTTTTTTTTTCATTGCTTTTAGAGAGAGAGGAAGGCAGAGGAAGAAACATCGGTGTGAGAGAAAAGCATCTATTGGTTACCTTCCTATTGTACCCTGTGACCAGGGGTTGGCACCTGAACTCGGTATCTTACTTGTCCAGGACCTGGGATCCCGCACCCTGGATATGCGCCCTGGCTGGGAATCGAACCTGCAACCTTTTGGGTACAGGGCGATGCTCCAACCAAATGAGCCACACTGGCCAGGCCTTAAATTATTTTTAAAATTACACATAAGCAACACTCTGGAATATTTCTTTTCTACTCTCTGTGTTAGTATTCTCATAACTCCAAACCATCAAGAAAATACTAACTTTTGCTTTGAGCACTCTCAAACGGGAGTTGTTAAGAAAACTCACTGCCACTTAAAGATTTGAAAATGCAGTCCTTCCTTAAAGATCCTTTGTTATTATTATTGTTATTGATAGTTTCATTAATGTTTGAAAAGCCAGATATATTTTTAAAAGATCATACCTCCAGTAAGTAAATTATATAGCCATGGAATGTTGAAATAAATCGATGAATAAAAAGATATACTGCAAAAGTTCAAGCGTAGAGAGAACAGAGCAGTTCATTTTGTTTTGTTTCTAATGGAGGAGGAGAGGGAGACAGGTGTATTAAAATTTCTTTTTGGGTGAAGGTTTCTGTCCATCAAAGCAGTTAACGCTGGCTTCTTTCACCTGGTCCAAAGCAGTCTTTTCCTTCATTGGCTTCTGAGGGCGTGTTTAGTCTTGCTCATGTAGAGGTGCTACATCAGAGCCAGGGCCAGTGCTAAGATGGCTGGGATCACTCAGTTGGTCTACCAGCTGGGATTAGAGTCAATGGTAGTAATAAGAGTTTCCAAAGGCTTGGTTATCTTTGATATGCCATCTGGATGCAGTTCCCCAATGATACATGTTCTGGACAGTTCTCTACTATCTATAGAACCCTATGTTCTCCAAGTTTTCAGTAGCACTGCTTCCAGCTTGTTTTTATAAGACTTCCCTACCAGGATGCTCCTCCAAAAATTTGGTAAAATGGTGCACCTATAGTGCAGGATCAGCCAGGTTCCCTTGCTGTGGTTGTGCTTCTGGATCTTGTCCCAGGTGTAGTACTTGATGGTCTGGTCTGAAGTCTCGGCCATTTCAGAACTCGGCCAGCTTCTGGCCCTGAGACTCCAGCCGAGCTGGGCAGAGCACAGTGGGCATCTCTGAGCCAGGCCCTCGTGTCCAGGCCCAGCACCTGGGGCCAGGCAGCGGGTGCCACAGAGGGCCGATGGTCCTTTTTCACATATAGTTACAACAGAATATAACGAAGTAAGAGATAAACTGGGGTGTAGGAGACCTTGGTTTCTACCAAGGCTTCTAACAAACGTGTTTATGAGAACAATGCCTATACATTCTTACAAATTAATGAAGGGAGTTGGTTAAGATCTCTTAAAGCTCTATAATTGTAAAGCATTGCTCCACTGCACTCCCCTTAACTGCTGACTCAACCTTTACTAGAAGATCTAAAAGACACTCAAGCTTACTTTGTCCAAAACACACCTAAAAGACTTCCACTCCCAGCCTTCCCAGCTCAGTAAATAAAAATTCCACCTTCTAATTGCTGAAGTTAAGTGCCATAAAGTCATCCTTGACTTCTCTTGTTTCATACGCCTCATCCAGTTCATCAGCAAATGCTGCCGTCTGCACCTTCCCCACGTGTCTGGGTTTCCATCCCACCACCAGGGCAGACTGCACCACGGTGGTCTTTCCCCGCGTCATGCAGTCACCACCTAGGTGGGCTCCTGCTTCCAGTTCTGCTCAGTTCCCACACCCCGATTTCTTCTCAAAGCAGCCAGAGCGATTCATTTAAAATATAAACCACATATACTCGGATGTCTCCTCAGATCCTATAAATCTTTCACCTTTAAAATGGAAGTCCCTTCATATTCTGCTCTGAACTCATAGACACTTTCATTCACTTTGTGTTAAAGCCAAGGTCCCCACAAGGTCTTCAGCCTGACATTTTCTCTATCATCCTCCCTCCCTTGGTTTGTCTTGGACCTTGTTTTTCTCACTAGGCTCACTTCTCTGCAGGACTCCTGCTTAGACAGTTCTATGCCAGATGCCCCTTGGTTCGCTCTCACACTTCCATTAGTTTGTTCACAAACATCATGAAGACAGGACTTTCCTGATGATCTGTGTAACTGAGCAACCTGCACCCCACCCTATACTCTGTCAAACTCAAACCCTGCTTTTGTTTTTCTCCTTAGCACTTGCCCCATGAGGGCAAGGACCCCGTCTCCTTTGTGAACTGCTTTATCCTCAGGACCAAGAACGCATTTAGTTGAATGAATAGTCCGTTGATTGAATGGAAATATTTCCTATTGATGTTATGATATATATATGTATATATAACTCTTTGAAATTGTGTATTTTTATAGATAGGGTGAAGAAATAAAGTCAATAGATCTCTCCTTTTCCTTTAAAGCAGGCAGTAGTTCATTTAGAGCTAACATATTTCTTTGGTTATTGAGAAAACATAAAATCAAAGAGTATTTCTTATGTCCTCCATGGTCCTACAGTTCATTTGCAGAAAACTAACAGGGTTTAGTATTCAGAATGTGCGGCTTGGTTTTATGTTGCTTTTTGACAAATTTAAATGAAAAAATACCAGAAGGCTGCTTAATTGTCTGATAATTTTTATAATATTTTGTCAGGTTGCCCTTTTTTTAAGATTTTATTTATTTATTTTTAGACAGAAGGGAATGGAGGGAGAAAGAGATGGGGAGAAACATCAATGTGTGGTTGCATCTCACGTGGCCTCCCTGGGGACCTGGCCTGCAACCCAGGCATGTGCCCTAACTGGGAATCGAACTGGCGACCCTTTGGTTCATAGCCCTCACTCAATCTACTGAGCTACACAAGCCAGGGCAGGTTGCCCTTTTTTTCTGAATGTACTGTTGTTATACACACACACATACATAAATAAAACAATTATATATATACAACATAATGTGTTTGATTATCTTAACTTTCCCTTTTACTTGAAAATAGAATTCACTGCTAATGACCAGTGAAGAATTTCTAAAGCAAGAACTCCCAGTTTTATTTTCCTCTTTAAGTTAGTGTGTGGCCTTAGAGAAATTGCATGCCCTTACCAAGCCAAGGCCCTTGCCTTTAAAATCAGTGTAATGATAGGGATAATAATACTACTCTTACCTGCCTAACTGGGTTGTTAAGGTTAATAAGATAATAGCTGTTGAGAACTTTGAAGTCCTTGGAAGGAAGGTGTTACTAATATGAGAAGAGGAGTCTTACATTTTTCTGGTATCTATGATTAATTTGGAAAGGTGCCCTATCTAGATATGTTGCCCTAGCTTCCCTGACAGCTCCATGGACACGTTGGCCCTCCTGAGACAACTGCTCTGAGGTGCAGCTCCAGGTCCTCTCCATGTTGGCACAGTTCACCTCGACGACCTACCCGCTCTGCACACGTGTTCTGCAGCAGAGCTATTAAAAGGAAACAGTGTATATAGCCTGAGACATTCCTGGCACCTCTTCTGGAAGGTACACATTTGCCAAACTCCAATTTTCTATTATAGTAGCTTGAAACTCTTTAGAAGTACCTGTCCAAGGTAAACTTGGTTTCTTAAGAAGTTATATTCCATCCGGTGTATGATGTCTTTTAGACAAGATAATGTCTCAAGAGTGGATATCTCTAAGAATCTAAGAGGATTTCCCCTTCACTTTTTTTTTTTAATCATTTCATTTTTCAGCCTGGAGCCTAGATTTGATTAGTCAATTTTCCTGCCCTATGTAAGGATTGTTTTTATTAATGCACTTTTTTAAGCCGAGACACAGCATTATCGCCTTCCCAATCATTGTACGAAGCGTTGAGATCTGAGCAAGCCAGCTGTAGCAGCTGTGTTTCCCCTTGGATCTGGAGCTAGAAACTTTCATCTCCTTTGCTGTCTCAGCTGCTGGTCTGAGGCTATGGCCTTCCCATAACTCAAACCAGTTTCAAAGCAACGTAAGTAACCTCTTTGGAATGCTTTTGGAAAACCACAGAAAGGTTCTTTAAAAGTACACCACTTATATACTTTAAATGAATGTTTCCATTTTAAGGTAATAACAGCATAATGTCAGGAGTCAATGCATGGTATTTAACTACGCTATGAACATAGTGTAGGCTTGTCTAGATAGACCAATTAAAAAAAAAGAAAAGAAAAGAAACAGCAAAGTCAAGGGTTGGAATCTTTAAAGTGATCTCATAGTTGTGGAATCTATGAATCAAATATTATATTTTCTACACTTCAATTTCTAAAGTAACATTTTCTCTAGGCCTAAGGAGTTTTTTTTAATCTGAAAAAGGCCATGTAAAAAGATGCCATTATCAGAATGGAGATGGTATTAACTACTTTCATGAGGAGGGAAACATTTCGGACTGGACTTGGGTTTACTTGGGGTGGGGAGGATCCAATTTGCATGCCTTTTCATAACCGTGCTGCATCAGTGCATCAATGCAGTAAAACGTGACTGATGACTTGTAAGATGAAAGGTCATTTTAGTGAAATGTGACAGGTACCTTCAAGTCTGGGCAAGAAGAAAAGCTTTTCATTTTTATGTTTGTCTAGACTTCCTCCACAGAGGCAGTTGTCACTCCAAACTCACTTGTTCTGACTTTTTGGTGACTTTAACTAAAGCGGGACTCCTTGATGCAGCTTGTTTGTAATTACAAAAGAGATTACAAATTTGATTTTACATTTGTATCTTTCTTACCGGCTCCCTAGTGTTTAGTGGCAGGAAGAAGCCTCATTTTAGAGCATTGGCAGAGGAAAAGAAATCTTTGGGGCTCATTTAAGTGTCTAGCTGATGCTATATAAAAAATAAGCTAAATTCCGATCTCTCAGAGTCTCCAAGGGCCAACTTTACAAACCAGCAGAGTAGAGAGCATGCTACCACAGCCCAGGAAAAATAACTTGCCTTAACCATTCCGAGCACATTGTTTTTTTTAGTGATTTACTGCATGGATTTTAAAGCTTTTCTTTATAATCACTTGTATTACCTTATCTGGAAAGGCAGCTTATTGCAGTCTTCCAGAGCGACTGCCGGTGCTACTGGGGGATTAGGACACGTAGACATGCTGTCACTTTCCCCTCTGGGGCTCCCGGGACATTATGGGACATTATGCGTGGCTGCTGGTGACCCATTCTTGAACCTGTGCCATTCAGAAACTGCATTTGTTTGTGTAGTTTTTAGAGTGGCCTTCTTTTAGAAAATCCTGCATGCTTCATGGAAGTATTTTCTATCACATAGTCAGTTCCTTTCCAAGAAGCCCTTTTTCCTTTAGAAATATGTATTTATGTGCATTTGTATATGTGTATACACACGCATATATATATTACACACACTTAAGGACATACACATAAAGGAAAATAGAAATATAATGTAAGGTACACGTGTGAGCTATGTGATTTTAAATTTTACAGTGATCTCATTTTTAAAAAAAGAAAATGAATCTCAATATTTTATTTACCTCAAAATGCAACAATGGTGGCATTTTAAAGTGTGATTAAAATACCAATCATTAATGAGATCTACATCCTTTTTCCATGCTGTTTTCAAAATCCATATGAGTTTTATACTTATAGCACATCTTAATTCATAGTAATTAACAAATTTGCATAGTTAGTGGCTACCTTTTAGACAGCGCAAGTACACCTATATACTATACAACTGTTTTGAAGTGAATCCTTAGGTAGAGTCTTAGAATTCTAACCAAATAAAACTTTGGCCAATTTTTTGTTGTTGTTTAACATTTTCCAAATAGAACTTACGTTTAGTGAAGTGTTCTTTTATTTTAACAAAATTGCTTTAGATGTAGACATGTCTTTTAAAATAGCATCGACCCATTAAGATCATACACACTTTTATTTGGTGGTGCCCTTAACCTTACACTCTTCATTTTCCAGCAACTGGTTTGGAGGAATTTTAAGACATTACCTTTAACAACATGGAAGCTGGATTCATTAATGATTAAACCATGAGGCCATCCCGACTTCCATATTATTCGCTAAATTTATGCTTTCTTGATTTTATTCAAAATACATGGGAAAACTTGCATTTAAATTGTTTTAAATGGTAGAGCCTGACTTTAAACCTGTATTTTGTGGTATTTCTACTGAGAACTGTGATGCAGGACAGGGGCGTTTTCAGGTGAGATGAAAGAGCGGGGAGGGCAGCGTGGCCCGAGCACAAGGGTCCCTGACCCCTCTGAATGATTTGCCCTTTGCTCATAAATCTTTCGTCATGGTCAACACAGAGCCTGGTATTGATTTGCCAGTGAACTATCTTGTCATCTCCGGGCTGGGGTCCTTTGACCTTTTATTTGTTCCTGTAAAATTATGGTGTATCACAAACTTCTTTTCTAATAGTTTCTTTAAACTTTGAAAGGCCAAGAGATTCTGTGGGAATATATTAAACAGTTGGATAATCCAGTAAAAGGAGGTTAAAAAAAAAAACAACCTACAAAATACCTACAAACAGCTAAAGGTCAAAAAATCCTTTTTAAGTCCAAAAATCTCTTAGGAGAAAACGACTGAGAAGAAGGCTTGAGTTTACTTTGATCCTGGCTAAATGCACTTTAGCTTTCTTAGTCCACCATATCAGATATGCATTTCCTTCCTAGTAGCTGAGTGGGGGCAAAGTGAAGTCTAAAATGTGACTCCTAAGCAATGGAAAGGAAGCACAATCACAGCAGTTTAAACAAGTACAATGCATCTAAATGAAATGATCACACCTTAGTTCTCAAAATACTGGTATTAGCACAAAGAGATTTCCGTGAAGCTTCTATAGTCTTCTTGGTGCTATTTGTCACACACATGTAGGTGAACTCTACATACTCTGGCTTATAGGTAAGCTAAAGAGAATTTAATAAGATAAATGTGGAATCAGGATTTTAACTTTCATTTACCATATTTCATTTCCTTACATTCAGTTTATTTAGAGTGTAATTTATTATACTGGCTACCAGATAATTACTCTGCTAAGTATATATTTTATTCCCTGCAAAGAGATTCCTCTTAAACTTTAGTTTCTGAAGTTACATTTTGCTACATGTATGTCTATAGAAATGAATCAAAGTTAGCTTTGATTTTATGTTGTGTCATTTGTTTATAGATCATGACATAGGTCTTATTAAAACTTTTGGAGCAATATATCATTGAAAAATGCTTTCTCTGAGGCATGTTTCCCTAGTACCTGTTTGTCCCAGGTGATGCTAAAATGCTCTGTTCTGTACAAGTATAACTAAACAATGGGGCATCCAAGTGCTTTTGGAGAGTTCAGGGTATAGAATAAGAATGTTGGATAAATATATGTATAATGTTTCATTCCTCCTTAACATTTTTTAAATTTTAATTACTTTATTGTTGTTCAATTATAGTTGTCTGCATCCTCTCCCCTCACCTCCCCCCACCCCCTCCAAACCCACCTCCCTCCCTCTTCCACCCTCCCCCTTGATTCTGTCCTGTGTCCTCTATAGTGGTTCCTGAAAACCCTTCTCCCCACAGTCCCCTCCCTGCTCCCCTCTGGCTATTGTTAGATTGTTCTTAATTTCAATGTCTCTGGTTATGTTTGTCTTGCTTCTTTCTTTCATTGATTACTTAACATTTTTTGTTGTTGTTGTTAAGATGAACAACATTGCTGGAAGGGGAATCATGAATTTTTACTCAGCCTCATGTGAGGCGAGTCTTAGTCTCCCAATCAGTGATTAAATGGAGCACAGATTTTTGACTCTGAAAAGCAGATCATTATTTTAAATACAATTGTTTAGGTAGTTGACATTCACAATGTTCAATATTCACAATTTTTTAATGTACCTTTAGTAAAAATATTCCTACCTCAGTTCTCCACAGAAATCCCCCAAATTACTAGTTTTGGAGGGATCCTTCCAGATATAATTTTAAGCGTATTAAAGCAAATGCATGCTTATCATATAAAAAGCAGTATATTATATATACTAATATTAGTGCATAAGGAAATTTCTCATTCTTTGTTGTAGGTGGGTAGGATTCAGTCGTGTGAGTAGAATATTCTTTATCCAGTTTCTTCTTAATAAACCTTTATATGGTTTCCAGTCTCTTTACTGTGGCAGTTTGTGATAATCCT